>CM059200.1:61501710-61572215 GCA_030323885.1 Branchipolynoe longqiensis | reverse complement strand
TAAGCGACCAACGACTGCACACGTTGAGGTCTAGTTACTTAATGCTTTATTCAGCCCGTGCGATACCACTACACTGGTTCCTCCGCTCTGCTCGGTCCCGGCCGTCGCGCCGCTGCCCTGCAGATAACACCATACATAACATCTCCCTTTCATATGGAGAAACAACATGATGTAATTCTGGAATAAAATACAATGCAGTTTGACTGAAATGTGACAGCCCGTTAAGTATTTTCATTTAGGATTTGTCGTGCGCCTTCTACTGTCTTTGCACGTTGCCTTAGTTTGCGGTATGTATCTCGCAGTCTGTGTGCTGGCTAGTTTGAGTTTGTTGTGTCCTTTCGGTCGACAGACCATACAGTTTGTTAGTTTGTGCGGTCTGATCTCATACCGTTCATACCAGCTTGGTTCAACTGGCCCGCACACACCTCCCCTTTCCCAAATGACATTTAGATAAGTACATATACAATGGTTTACAGTTTATGACACAATCTGTGAACATGTTATTGGCATTGGCTCTTTAAGCAATACAATTATTTATTTGTTTGTTTTCTCGTTGAGATATAAGCATGCATGGACTATGTTATGACCAGATGATTTTATCACGTGTGTCCTTTCCAGCGATTAGCTGCCACGCCATTACTCATGTCTTGGTTTCTTATCTTTTCTTTGATGTGGCCATGCGGCCTGACCTTTCTTACTCACTTACTAGGGCTTGTGCCGTTCACACGCTTTTCCTGCTTATCTCATGAACTTTATCTTCGACCTGCACTGTGTTGATGTTACAACCTGCTCTATGTGTTTATTTCGACTATGTTAATAGTTGATGTACTAATTTACTGTGCCTTACTGATAGGCTAATCTTCTCACCGGTCTTACTTCTCTGCCGCTGCGAGTTACATAGTTAGGTTGCGCGTTGTCTGTATTTGGGTTTCGATTTCTGTGTTCGTGTTTGTTGGTTGTGCTTGGTGTCGGAAATATATGTTTCCTGTTTCTTTTAACCGAGTGGTTTTGTTCGTTTCGAATTTCATAATTCCGTGATGCTTCTCCTACTCCTTTTGAAATTCTACCCGGTGCCCAACTTTCTTTGTGTGTTCTGTACTGAACATGCGCGCCAGGTTTCAACTCGATGAATTTTCGTCCCGCGTGGCGGTCAACAAATTTCTTTTGGTTAGTTTGTACCTTTTCAATCTGGCTTTGCTTTACTCTCACTGTTTTGGCTTTCAACTGTCTGTCTGTAGACGGTAGTTTTGAACGCAACTTTCTGCTCATTAAGAGCTGCGCTGCTGATGCTCCTAAACCTACGAGAGGTGTGTTTCGAAAGTTTAATAGGAAAAGGTAGTAATCTTTGTTTTTGTGATTAGGTTTTGTTATCATTGTTTTTATCGTTTGTATGTGTCTTTCGGCCTGGCCATTGCTTTGTGGATAGTGGGGGCTGGAGAACTTTGTTTCGAACCCATATTCATGTGCAAATTCGTTGTAGTCAGCGCTAGCAAATTGTGGCCCATTGTCGGATACCACGGTGGCTGGGATCCCATGTCTCCCGAATGTTTGTTGCATGGCCCTTATGATTTATTTACTCGTTGTTGACTGTAACTCAATGACTTCAGGATATTTCGAAAAGTAGTCCACTAATATCAGGTAGTTTTGATCCCTGACCTGGAACAGATCTGCTCCGATTTCATTGAATGGCATGCATGGTATGTCGTGTGGTGTTAGGGGTTCCCTGTGCTGTCTGTTTCTATATTGTTGACATAGCGTGCATCTTTGAATGATATCTTCTAATTGTCTTTGCATTCCCGGCCAAAATATGTGTTCCCTGGCCAACCTTTTGCTTTTTATGATCCCTTGGTGAGTTTCGTGTAACTTTTCTAGCATTGTTTTGTGCAATTCTTTGGGTATGATGATTCTGTTTCCCTTTAGTAAGAGCTCCCCTTGTCTCGTTATGTCATGTCTGAACGTGTGAAATGGTGTTGTACATTTTTGCATTAGTTTGTTGTCCTCAGGCCAACCGTTGTCCACCAGTCGCCCTATTTCAGTTAGAGTTGGATCTGCTGTAGTTTCTGCCTTGATGTCCTGCAGGCAGCCTTTCACCACTTATATTGCGGCGACGCTGATTTCGTTGGCGAACAGGTTATCTGGCTCAGTCCTGGTGGTGTGGTCTCTGGAGAGCGCATCTGCAACGAACATTTCACTGCCTTTGACATATACCAATTCTAGGTCGTAGTTTTGCAATCTCATGCGCATGCGTTGCATCCTAGCGGACAATTGGTGTAGGGGCTTATTTACTATTGACACAAGTGGTTTGTGGTCCGTTTCTACTCTGACCTTTTTTCCGAATAGATAGTTATGAAATTTCGTACAACCGAAACATATGGCCAAAAGCTCCTTCTCGATAACGGCATAGCTACTTTGGGTGTCATCGAGGGCTTTAGACGCCATGGCAATGGGTTGGCCTTCCTGCAGCAGGGCTGCACCTAGTCCTGACTTTGACGCATCTACCTGGAGCGTGATCACTTTGCTCACGTCGTAAAATCGCAGAATGGGGGCGTGTGTGATCATTGTTTTCAGTTTCTGGAATGCTTTGTCGTGATGTTCCTCCCAATGCCATGCCGTTTCTTTCTGGGTCAGTACTCGTAGCGGTTTCGTAATTTGTGCTAAATTGGGGACAAATTTTGCCACATATGCGATCATGCCCAGGAAACGCTGTACTGCCTGTTTGTTTCCTGGCGTTGGCATGTCGTTTATGGCCTGTACCCTTTCGGTGTTTGGGTTTATCCCTTTCGCTGAAATGACATGACCCACATACTTGACACTGGTCTGACATACGGATGACTTGTCTGGGTTTAGTCTCAAATTGACCTGCCTTGCTCTCTCGAGCACGGCACGCACATTGTCATTGTGTTCCTGGACTGTACTGCCGTAGACGAGAATGTCGTCCGTTACGACGTTCACCCCTTTTAGTCCATGTAGGATCTTATTCATTTCATATATGAATATGTCCCCAGCTGTCTTTATACCGAACGGTAGTCTATTGTATCGGAACCTTCCCCATGGCGTGTTAAACGTACAAAGCTTTGAGCTTTCCGTGTCGAGTTGAATTTGCCAATATCCGCTTTTTGCATCTACCACCGAAAAGTATTTTGCCCCATTTAATTTAGCTACCACTTCCTCGATCGTTCTAGTTGGGTAGGGACTCCGCTCTATGGCTTTGTTCAATTTGGTGGGGTCTAAACATATGTGGATTTTATCGTTTTTCTTCACTATCGTTATAGAATTAACCCATGGGGTCGGCTCAGTCTCTTCTACGATAACCCCCAAATGCAACATTCTGTCCAGCTCTTTTCTGACTTGATCCTCAATGGCATGTGGAATCCTTCTTGGAGGATCCACCACGGGAGGTACATGTTTGTCAATGTGAATTTTCGCATCTACCTTAATTGTCCCTAGCCCAGTAAAGACGTCATTAAATTCTTTTACCATGTTCATTGCTTGTTCGTCGTGTTCTGCACTGATGCTGTCTAGGCGGGAGAGTAGATGTAGGCAGACGCACGCGTTTTTCCCGAGGATGGCACATCCGCTGCTTGTTATGTGGAATAGCAACAGGTGGTCCCTCACCTGTAGCTCCACCTGACCCAGAGGTGTGATCCTTTCCCCTGAGTACGTTACCAGGCGGCACTTGGCCTGGTTGAGTTCTGCGTGCAGCCCTGTGAAGGCGTCTGTGGGGATGATGTTGGCTTCCGAGCCGGTGTCTAGCTTGAAACGGATGTCACGCCCTCCTACAGGTATGGTCTCGTACCATAACTGATCCCGATCCTGCACATCTTCAGACATCTCGCCCACGAACAGGTCTGTGTCATCCTGGTCGCCCTGCCACTCATCATCGTTGTCTGCGTTGCCCACCGTAATCTCGTTGACCGTTGATGTTTTGCTTCGGCACACCTTTGCGAAATGACCGACCTTGCTGCAGACATCACACGTCTTTCCTCTGGCCGGGCAAGTGTCTCGGTCGGAGCGATGTGAGTAGCCACACCAGCCGCATCTCGGTTGGCTGGCTGCATTTCGGCTTTGTTGACCGCCCCTCGCGGCGGGTCGCCGGTAAGATTGTTGGCGGCCTCCTGATGGTTGGAACTGCCGGCATGCCGACTCGCGCTGTTGTATAGCATCCAGCGTGTAGTCGGTCGTGTTCCCGGCAGATAACTGGTTGGCTCGGTGTTCGCTTAGACGGCACATTTCCTCACATGTTTGTAAAGTCAGTTTTGGTGTCTGGAGTAAGCGATCTCTCAGCTTGTCGCACCTGATTCCGCTTACCAGTCTGTCCCGTAACAGGGATTCCTCTAGTGCATCGTACTCACATAGGCCAACTCGGTGTTTCAACTCCCGGATGTACGCGTCCATTGACTGATGGCCCTGGTTATAGGTGTTGAATTTGTACCGGGTTACCGTGATGTTGGTTTTGCCCTCACAGTAAGCCCGGAATGCCTCCTTTAGCGGTTGTAGTTTGTCTCGCTCGGCGGCGGTAAACCGCATCGATTGATGTAGTTTCTGCGCCTCGGTTCCAGCGACATGCAGTAATACCGAACACTGAACTTTTTCGCTCCTGCTTTGGACTCCTGCTGCGGAGGCGTATATATTGAAAGCATGCAGCCATGTCTTCCAATTCGCGGAAATGTTTTCCTCCAAATTCAACGGGCTGGGAGGCTTCAACCCTGGTAGTGACATGGCCGTCTAAGGTTCCACGTCTGACACCATGTAATGTGATTAAGTGACCAACGACTGCACACGTTGAGGTCTAGTTACTTAATGCTTTATTCAGCCCGTGCAATACCACTACACTGGTTCCTCCGCTCTGCTCAGTCCCGGCCGTCGCGCCGCTGCCCTGCAGATAACACCATACATAACAAAAGTCACCATCAAGATGCACTGTCACAAGTCGGAACACATTCTTAGATGTTGACACTGAGCCAACCATTCCTAGCCCTATCATCTTAATGCTGAGGAGGAGGAGCATATATTAATGTTTATTGTAACTGTATGACAACTACTTGTTACCATAGGATCGCTGGGTAAGCACACCCAGTTATTCTACATATATTAGGGACACCACCTGCACTGGGGTTGAGTGATAGTTGCCCCTCTTGGGTGCAGGCCCTCCCAGGCTGCAGAGTTGTCTGATTGGCTGGCTGTGTGAGCCCAGTCACCCTTTTACTCCTTACACTTGCTAACCAGACAAACTCACTCTATAGATCACAAAAGAAGCAGTTCACCACTGAGCTGGGTCTGACACCCATAGGACTTAGGTTCAATAGGCTGTACGCACTGAATTATACTGAACAAGCAGAAACTATGTGGGTCTGTGTAGCAAGTTGTAAGTGAGTCAGGGTGGTAGGTCACTAGTCGGTGAACAAGAGTTGTAGCCAATAAAGCTCAACCTTATCACTGTCAATCTTGCGTGACTTGTCTTCTCTTTCTTACTTATGAGTTGTTTTAGTAATTAGTGGGGAGCAAGGGGGAGTCTGGAAGACAGTTGCCAGGATCCTTCTGATAGTAGTGAGTATAATATGAGTAACTGCGACGGCCAGCAGTAATTCTTCACATGGATGAGATGGCTAGATCAATCGCCGGCCTAAAAGATGGCAAAGCACCTGGGAGTGATGGAATTCCTGCCAAAGTATGGAAGCACGGAGGAGACAATCTGTTCAACAGACTGCACCAACTAATCACCAAAGCCATTGTAACCATCTACAAGAAAGGAGATCAAACAAACTGTGGGAACTATAGAGGAATCGCTCTTCATTCCATAGCAGCCAAGATCTTTGCTAGGATCCTCCTCAATAGACTATTTATTCACATAACACCAGAAGTAGTTACGGAGACACAATGTGGCTTCAGATCCAACCAGAGCACAGTGGACATGATATTTTGTCTCACACAACGACAAGAAAAGTACATTGAGCAGGACAGACTAATTACTGTACATGGTATTTGTCAACTTCCCAAAGGCATTCAAAATAGTTGGGAGGACTTGGATATGGCAACTACTGAGAAAGTATGGATGTCTGGAGAAGCTCACAACTATGATCGAGGCTCTACATACGGGAATGATGGCAAATGTTAGTGCTGGAGGGGAAGTCTCAGAAATATTTGGTGTTACAAATTGTGTCAAGCAAGGTTGTGTGCTGGCCCCCACGCTCTTCTCCATCTTCCTATCAGCAATGCTCAATGAGGCCTTCCGAGGCATGGGGGATGGCATCTGGATACAGTCTAGACAGAGCGCTGACCTATCATGGTTGATGGAAACAAGATGAACTCTGTTCCGGAATTCACCTACCTCGGAACCACTATATCAAGTGATGGATGCACTGATACTGAAATACAGAGGAGGATGGCTAGCGCTAGTGCTTCTTTTGGTCGACTATGCAAGAGACTCTGGCACAACCCCCATATGTCCACACAGGTGAAAGGCAAGATCTACTGCACAATTGTGCTATCCACCTTACTATATGGAGACATGGCCTGGACAGTGTACAGATAACATGTGAAAAAGCTGCCAGCCTTCATGATGCGACATCTGCATTAGATTTTTAGGATAACCTGGAACGACAAAGTGACAAACAAGGAAATATTCGATCGGACAGGGGTGTCCTCTATGGAAGATCTTCTGATCAGAAAGAACCTCCGGTGGACTGGACATGTGATGAGGATGTCAACAGACAGGCTACCAAAGCAGATCCTCTATTCTCAATTGTCTTCTGGTCAGAGAAAGAGAGGGCGCCCTTGTCTCCGGTTCAAGGATACCATCAAGAGAAACCTGAAGCTGAGAGACATTAAGACCAACTCATGGACATCACTCTCACAGCAGAGAGCTAAATGGAGACCGGCGGTTAAGAAATGAAGGCAGTCTTTGTAGCATTGTGACCGACAGCATGATGATGATGATGATGTGTGGGTTTGTAAAGTCGACGGCTGGCAGCTGTGGTTGTGTAGGCAGGTTAAATCACTACAGGCATTCCTCTATCCACCAATGAGGGTTCAATATCCCTGTTGCCAAGGCATGGTTAGATCTGGCTACAGTGCCCTGCTGTATCTGGTGCAGTGATCCATAAATAACTCTTGGAGGGGAGGGGGTATGTGAGGTGACTTCCCAAAGACTGTCCCACATTTCAAGAAGTGACCCTCTCTCAGGTCAAGAAGTGACCTTCTCTCTCTAAGTAACTATATACACAATTTCTATCTTTCATTAGTAATGGATCACCAACTCCACATATACCTTATATGCCTTTGGTTTTCCATATCATTTACCATTTTATAGACAAGTTGGAATTTATTATAGTATAGTTCTCCATATCCCATATCTCACATATCGGACAATTTTACAGGTTGATTGATTGGTGGTTGCTTTACGCTGTGTCGGCAGCATAGGCCATATTCATGGCGAGAAATGTTTGTTTTTGTTCAAACCATTGCTTTTACATGTAAAAGCATACAATCAATTTTGTGTCAATGGACACTCATGAATTTTGTAAACTCACAATCATAATAGTTTCTGGTCAAGCTAAATAAAATTCTAAGTGATAGTATTATTCACTTATGAAATTTGTTTAAAAACCTCAGCTGCCCTCAAAAAGGCTGACATGTTTTCTTGTTTTACTTTAGTAAAATGGTCATACATGTTGTTTGCAGTGTAAAATTGTTGGCGCAGGGCCATGAAATCGACACAGTTTAATAAAAGTGTGTTTTAATGTCAGTGGGGACTGACATCCAATACATTCAGGGGGAGGGTCCCCCTCGAGCAGAAAAATGTGTGTTAGCCACGATTGGCCAATATGGCATCTTGTCAAAACAACCTGGTCATGTCGCCCTTCCAGGCGACTCTGGGGCAGTCCGTTCATGGAGGGGGTAATTCTTTGGAGTTTGTTGTCTGGGTGTTCATTCCATTCAATCTGCCATAGGTTCCAGATGTATTTTTGAATGGTAGCTGTCAGGTCAGAGTGAATATGACAGTGTTCCAAAGGAGCAGTCAGGGCTCGAGTGGCCGCTTGACCTGCTCTCTGATGTGTGGGTGTGTGGGTTGTGGGAGGGTGGGGTGTGTTGGTGTGTGGGTGTGTGGGTGGGTGGATGGGTAAGGGTGTTGTGTGGGGGGAGGGTGAGTGGGGAGGGTGAGTGGGGAGGGTGAGTGGGGACGGTGGATGGATGGGTGTCGGTGTGCGGGTGGTTAGGTGTGTGGGTGGGTGAGTGTGTATTCCTTGTCGATGATTGGCTGCCGGGTATCACTGTGTGAGGGCAAGTCACGTGACGCGTCCCGTGATAAGTCAGCCGTATCGACCGCATCACCTGATACCGATGCAAAGGTTCCCCGTCGGGGGGGGGGGGGGGGGGAGACTGATGACAGCCCCCTGGATGATATCTGTGACGTCACAGGCAGACTTCCGGTCAGTCGGGCGGGCGTCTGTCGCGGTGTGCTAGGTGGGATTGTCGTGTTGTGTACGGCGGGAGTTAAACTGCACGTTAGCAATAGAGAGGGAGCGAGAGGAGCTGAGAGGAGGCGAGTAGAGTGGGGGAGAGAGGGGGAGAGTGGGAGAGAGGGGGGGGAGAGGCGGAGAGAGGGGGAGAGAGGGGCCAGAGGGGGAGAGAGGGGAAGAGACCGGGTGAGAGGGGAGAGGAGGAGAGATGGGAAGGAGAAGGGGAGAGTGGGGTTGAGAGGAGGGAGCCACGGGGAGACTGGGTGAGAGTGGGAGAGAGCAGAGGAGATGGGGAAGAGAGGAAGTGAGAGTGGAGAGTGGGGGAGACAGGGGGAGAGACACAAACACATCTACACCCACCACATACCACCCAGTGACACCCTACCACACACCCACCAGATACCCACCCCACACGCACCACACACCCTACCACACACTCACCACATACCCACCACACACCCTCCACACACCCTTCACACACCCACCACACACCCTACCACACACTCACCACATACCCACCACACACCCACCACCACACCCTACCACACACCCCACCACACACCCCACCACACACCCACCCTACCACACACCCACCACATACCCACCACACCCACCTCCCAACCACTGAGAGCACAGAGAGCACTTTGTTAAAAGGTTTATTTTACTTTGATTTTGAATCCACAGAAATCCTGATTTCAGCGTTTTTAACCAAACCAAGAACCGTTTCCAGGCTCAAAGCGCGCGTTCTTAGGCACCAGAAACCACGCCTTGTTTTGTGTGTGTTTTTTGGGGAGCCATGTTTCTCTCTCTGTTCTACTCGTCTCCAGTAGCCAACATTGTTAATCCCTTAAAGAATAGCCGCAAAAGTGAAGAAAAACACTAACTGCAGCTTGCAAATGGAACCCTGAAGCTGCATGCCGTTTTTTTACGGCCAACCCGGTTAGGAAGGGAGTCAATGCGGGATCTCGTCATAATCTCGTGGCACAGTGGCCGGGATGCATGTCACTCAGCACATGATGGATGGTAAATATTGTAAACAGCGAACCCGTTAGTATGTGATTACATTCAGTGGTACACGATATGTACATTCACCAATCGATTCTGGTGTAATCAAGTACTGGAGGTGAGTGTAGTTGTTGATTTTTAATGGAAAGGAAGCCAAATGAACATGTCTGGAAAACATGTGGTTTCACCTTGAGCATTGACATCTGAAGGAAAATAGGAATCGGCTTCATGCCAAATGAAACAAGGGTCACGTTTTGGGCAATTGACTCGGCCAAAATGTTGATACCGAATGGAAAACATGAATCTGTAACATGGAAAACGAAATGACAGTCACCCATCAGGCAAAAATCCAGCATCCGAAGCAAAACCTGAATCTGCAGTATACCTAATGAAACAATGGCCACCTATTGGCCAATGGCTGGCCCAAGCATTGAGGTCCAAAGAAAAACAGAAGTGTGCAACATAATAAGTGAATTGACCGCCACCCATTGGTCACCAGCGGCCCAAAATATTGGCACCCAAAGTAAAACAGGAATCTGCAATATGCCTAATGAAACAATGGCCACACTAATATTAGGCAACCGGGCTACCCAAATGTTGGCACCCAAAGTAAAACAGGAATCTGCAACGTACCAAATAAAATGACAGCCACCCTTCAGGCAACTGGCCGACCCAAATGTTGGCACCCAAAAGGAAAACAGGGATCTCCGGCATGCCAAATGAAATGATGGCCACCCATCGGGCAATTGGATATCACTGATTGATTATGCAATCAAACGGAATGTCAGCAGTGGGACTCATGGGTGTCTTTATTTACATAATCGAACCTTTATTCAAGCCACAATAAAAATTGAATGTTTTCCTTTGATGTAGCTAAAAAGAAATGTAGCTCAATTCTTAATTTTGAGCTTTCTTAATCAACTGCTTATTTCTACAGTTATTGATTATTTTATCATGGATTTATTCACAACGTTAATTGCTTTCTGGTGCACATGAATCAAAATGGTGCCGGAACACCGGCCTGGTAACAGGCCTGCATATTATGTAACACTAAATGTAATCACTCATTCAGTTTTTTCCTCTTGATATTATTTACCATTTCCATTGCGTATTGAGAGACAGCCAATGTGCGTGAGATGTGTGCCAAGTGTGGTGGCTGAACGCAGGGGTTAATTATTCCAGTGAATGCGCTGTGATGAGATTCAGGGCCTAACCTAGTGTTCTGTTCTGGTGGGCTAGTCGGTGGAGTGCACATTTCTAGTGGGGAAGTGACAGGTTGCTTTTTTTTCTCTTGAAGATTTATACTGCCTGTCATGGATAGGTCTGAATAGACTTGTTTTCACCATTAGACAGTTTGTCGACAGAAAGCCTGAGCCTACACTTTTACCGACCCAAGGGATTTTTAACCTCCAACACCACATAGACATGGTATGAGAGCAAATGGCCTTTGATGACGCTGTAAGTTATACACAGCGGTGGAAATCCAAATTGGCAGAGGTGGGGAGGGCCCCAGGAATCAAACCCCTGACCTTCAGATTAGGAGTCTGACCTAGAAAAAAGTCAGACACTCTAACCATTTCCGCCACAGAGAACACCACACCAGGTTTTATATCTGGTAGTGTCAAACAAAAGACTGATAAAATTGTTACTTATCACTTACTTGCATTATACACACCATTGCTAGGATATGGCAAGGATTGGTTGGTGCATTGCCAGGATAATGTGACTAAGTGGAATGTTGAATCATATTGCATTGTCACACTCTAAAGCAACCATCAGTGAACACTATCCCATATAATATATTTGACTATATCTCATCATCATCATTATGCTGTCGGTCGCGATGCGACAAAGATTGCTTTCATTACTTGACTGCCGCTCTCCATTTACATTTCATGAAAGTTGCCTGCAAAAGTGTTGAAGTGCTGCTGGCTTTTGCAAGTTACCAGCAGCACTCTCTCGGGGAGCAAATAGAGGTTTCACACCGGCAAGAACATGTCAAGACAGGCGCAAAACTATTTGTCCCTGCAGTGGCTGGTCGGGAGATGTTGGGAGTTCCATACATCAACCGCCCTTAATGCTGCCACAGTGACATGGTTTTCTGTTTAGGGGTTGCTCCCTTAGCCTTCGGTTCTGTCAAGAACCTTTACCACAAGGCAGTGGTTTACAACTCTGCAGGGCAGGGGCGTCAAACTCCCTGAGGTATTGCTACACCTGCAATACCTGCATACCTATGCAAGGCTATATTTGCCAATTCTATATTTGACAAGTTTATATTTGACAAGTCTATATTAAAAAGTCTATATTTAATACTCAATATTTAAAATGTTTCTATTTAGGAAGCCTATGTTTGACAAATCTAATTTTGATAAGTCAATATTACCATCTCTAATTCACAAGTATCTTATGAGTTTCTAATACACAAGTATCTAATTAACAAGTATGTAGGAAGTCTGTCATTAACACGTCTCTGATTAACTGTCTTTAATTAACAAATATGTAATTCACAAGTGTCTAATTAACATATATCTAATCAACAAGTCTCTAACTAACATATATCTAATCAACAAGTACTACACAACAGTATATAATTAACAACTCTATGATTAACTAGTCTCTAATGAACACATATATAATTAACACGTCTCTAATTCACAAGTATCTAATCGACAAGTCTCTACTTAACAAGCCGCTAATTAACATGTCTATAATTAACAAGACTCAAACAAGTCTCTAATTCACAAGTCCCTAATTCACAAGTCTCTAATTCACAAGTCTCTAATTTACAAGTATATATTCAAAGATTTTCTAAGCAACAAGTCTCTGATTAACAAGTCTCAAATTAACAAGTCTCTAATTAACAAGTCTCAAAATAAACGAGTCTCAGAATTAACAAGTCTCAAAATTAACAAGTCTCAAAATTAACAAGTCTCTTATTCACAAATTTATAATAAAAAGTATGTAATAACAAGTCTCAAATTAACACATTTCTAATTAACTAGTATCTAATTAACAAGTCTCAAAATGTCCAAGTCTAATTAACACGTCTCTGATTAACAAGTCTCTAATTAACAAGTTGCCAAGAAGCGCAGCCGGAGTTCCCTTGTGCTATCAAGTGTCTGTTTTGTTATGGCTTCCAGGTGTCTCTGGGGCTGGGGGTTTTGTGGTGGTGGGGGCTGTGTGGGCGCGGAGAAAGTGTTGGGAGTGATGTGGGGGGTACTGACTCTGACTGTGTCTTGATACATCCCAGGTACAGAAGCTGCCCTCAGGGGACCAGATCACCAACAAACAAAACAAGCAGTAAACAGAGTGCCAAGTCGCCTGTCAGCCCTGCATCTTTTATTTGGTACATTCGTTGGCGAAATTTCAATTGCGGACAATCGGTCTTCCTGTTGGGCCTCCCTCCCTGCGGGGCGCATTCACACAGGTGCCGACCCCTTCGGTAAAGTTATCACCTGGCAATTTTATTTAGAAATAAAATCGCTGGCCAGCAATTTATAGGGGGGTGCCATATTTCATGCGACTAACACCATGGTCATGCTGCTGCCCGGGTCGGGGCGCCCTCTATAGTTAAAGCATTTCAGTATGACTGCCCAGCACTCCCTCCTTGTGCGGCGCATTGACACAGGCACCAACCCCTGTGGGTACATTTAGCACAGGGGAATTTTATTTTGAAATAGGATCGCTGGCTAGCGATTTTGAGGGGAGTGGGCATATTTCCCGCTACTGACATCATGCTCATGTTGCTGCTGCCGCCAAGGTCACATCATCATGCATCATCATCATGCTGTCGGTCGCAATGCAACAAAGACTGCTTTTATTTCTTAAGCTGCTGGCTTTTGCAAGTTACTAGCAGCACTCTCTCAGGGAGCAAACAAATGTCTCACACCGGCAACAACACGTCAAGACATGCGCAAACTATTTGTCCCTGCAGTGGCTGGTCGGGAGATGGGAGTTCCTTCATCACCACCCTTAATGCTGCCATGGAAGCATGGTTTTCTGTTAGGGTTTGCTCCCTTAGCCTTTGGTTCTATCAAGTACCTGTACACCACAAGGCAGTGGTTTATAACTTTGGAAGTCAGGGGCAACAAACTCCCTGAGGTATTTTAGCAGGTAGGTACTGTAATACCCGCATCCCCACCCAGGTCACACCCTCTACAATTAAAGGATATCAGTATGAATGGGTGGAAGGCCATCCTCATGTAGTGCATTCACACAGGCGCCAACCCTCTTGGGTAAAGTTATCACAGGGCAATTTTATTTAGAAATAAAATCGCTGGCCGGGGATTTTTAGGGATGGGGGCGGCCATATTTTATAGCATGTCACCCTGCTCATGCTGCTGCCGCCTGGGTCAGGGCACCCTCTGTAGTTAAAGGATGTCAGTTTTAATGTGTGGGACTCCCTCCTCAGAGGGTGCATTCACACAGGCGCAGTGTGGCCCCTGTGGCTTCAGACTCGTCGTAAGCTGTGTCTATAATTAGGAAAGCAGACAGCTGTCACCTTGTAAAGTTTACTGCTCGAATCTGTGGTTGTGGAGGCAGGCTATGGTGAAATCAATACAGGCAAAGAGAAAGGAATTTATAAAGTGTGAAAGAAGAGAGAGAGTCAAGCCCTCTTATTATTATTTAAATGGTACATGGATTCAGTATAGAGTATCATCCCACCCCATTCTCCCAATGAGAAACAAGCATATCTAACTCTACCAATAGGGATCCAACATTCCTGGTCTCCATGGTTACCAGTGATCTTCCCATCACCACCAAGCTGTGTGGCTCCCCTGGCCACCACCTGCGTGATCCTGACTAGCAGAGGGGGGAGGCGGTAGTGGGTAGGGCTCTAAGTGCCCCTTCCACACAATCCTGCCAGCACTACTATGACTATTTACCTATCAATCAAGCACCACCAACAACTACATAAACACATGTATGCACCTGGCCATGTATACCTGTTTCACAATAGAACATTTGCATTCCCCCACCAATGCATTATTATCAGAATATATTACACTGTGATAGGCATGGTCAGGCCGAGCCTGCGCACGCGCAGCGCGACACGCAAGTAAAGTATGTGCGCGCACTGGTCCCCCTTTGAGATGATAGGACAGACAGGCAACTAACACCCAACCACGGAATGACCTTCACCTGCCTGTCCAGGCTGATAGATTGGTTAATTGGTTGATCGGTTGTTTGACTGTCCGCCTGATTGCTTGCCTGATTGCTTGGTTGAGTGATTGGTTGGTTGATTGGTCGCTTCGTTGATTGATTGTTTGATTGCATGATTGCGTGGTTGGTTGATTAGTTGATTGATGGAGGAGAGCAGATGAAGTGGATAGAGGAGGGAGAAGGTGATGGTCCAAGGAGTGGACACAGGAGGAGGAGAGCAGGAGGAGGAAGGAGGAGGATCGAACAGCGATGGGAGACCAGGTGAGGAGAGAATGGAGAAGAGGGCACGGGAGTAGGGAGGAGGAGGGAGGACGGAAGAGGATGGGAGAGCGAGGAAAGAAGAAGTGGAGTAGAAGAGGACACAGGAGGAGGAAGAGAGGGAGGAGGGGGGAGGAGAGGAAGGGAGGAAGGGAGTAAAGGAGGGGGGAGGAAGGGGGAGGGGAGGAAGGGGGCAGGGGAGGATGGAGGGGGAGGAGGGGAGGAGGGGAAGAGGCGAGGAAGGGAGGAGGGGAGGAGGAATTGGGAAGAGGGGAGGAGGCGAGGAGGGGAGGAAGGGAGGAGGGGAGGAGGGGTGGGGAGGAGGGGTGGGGGGAGGGGTGGGAGGAGGGGTGGGGAGGAGGGGTGGGAGGAGGGGACGAGGGGATGATGGGAGGAGGAGAGGAGGGAGGAGAGGAGGAGTGGCGGAGGATTGAGAAAACCCCAAAACACTAACATAGAACCCTAAGAAAACAACTAATATAGTAATAAGAATAGAACAAAAATTCAATGCCAAGAGGGCCCAACAAAAACTAACATAGGCTACTAAACATACCAACAAATCTATCTGCTACTGAAATGCAGACAATCAAATAACTTATTAGCAGCTACTGCTTGGTAAGACAACACCAACACTACAGCTGGTCAGAATTGAAAACAACCCTGGATACCCGGGCTTACATGATATGGACAGTATAAATACAGCCTCAATAAAAAAAATTAAAATAAAAAAAAGAGGAGGAGGGTAGGAGTGGAGCAGGGCAGGAGAGGACGAGGGATGGGGGCGGGGGGGAGGGAGGAGGGGAAGAGGGGAGGAGGGGAGGAGAGGAGGAGCGGGCTGGAAAATCGATGGTGGATGATGGGAGAAGGGGCGGAGAGGAGGGGGAGGAGATGAAAGCAAGCAGGGCGATGGAAAGAGAGAAAGAGGGGATAATTTGTGTGAGAAACCAAACAGTTGTCTGTTTGTACACACTGGAAGTAACGCCACTGTACACCGTACAAACAACCGAGCTGCCTTAAGTAAGTCACAGCGTCACCCCCCGACCCTCCCCGCCACCACGCCCTCACTGCCGCTTGGGGAGGTCACTTTGAACCGGATCTTCACTTTCGACGCTTCCATCGTGACGGATTTATTGCTTAGTGAATTATATATTGTCTGTGATCATTGAAGATATTTTTAATTTTAGGTTTTAGTGCATTTTGTTAGATACAGGTGGTGGCTACAGAAGGAATGAAACTCGGGTTCATACCCCTCTGTAGTCGCCATAGGCCCCTCAGCTCTACATGCGCATGCGCGTTGTTCCACCTCGAGCCTACAACCCACCAGCTCCTACCCCCTCCGGGACCCCCTCCCTCAGACCCCCACCCCCACCTACCGCGCCGACACTCACTCAGTATTTAAATGACGGCAGTCCTAAACGAGAACAAATCCTGGCGGACGCAGGCGCCCAAAGCCCGGTCTCCGCCCGACTCAGCCGGCCTTAACAAGGCCCGCCCAGCCCAGTCCAGTCCCCGCCCAACCCCCGCCAAGCCCCGCCCGGCCTCCACCCAGCCCCACCCCAGTCCCCGCCCAGTCCCCGCCCAGCCCCGCCCAGTCTCCACCCAGCCCCGCCCAGCCCCGGCCACTCTCCGCTCGGCCTTGCCCAGTCCTGGAAGGGACTAGACAGGGACTGGGCGGGCACTGGGCTTGGAAACTCGCCCCGCTTCTCCCCGCCCCCGCCACGCCCCGCACAGTCCCCGCCCTGTCCCCCCACTCAGACCCTGCCCAGTCCCCGCCCAGTCCCCCGCCAGTCCCAGCCTAGTCCCACCCCAGTCCAAGCCCGTCCGAAACCATCCCTACCTAGTCCCCATACATCCGCTCCGCCCCTCCCTGTCCCCGCCCGCACCGCCATGCCCGTACAGTCCCCGCCCTGTCCCCACCCTTGTCCCCCGCTCAGACCCTGCCAGTCCCCGCCCAGTCCCCCCCTAGTCACCTCCCAGTCCCCACCCAGTCCCCCGCCCGGTCCTGCCCACTCCCCACGCAGTCCCCGCCCACTGCCCGCCAGTCCTGCCTAGTCCCTTCCAGGTCCAAGCCCTGTCTATCCAACATCCCCACCCCGCCATGCCCCGCCCCGCCCCGCCCCGCTCGCCCCGCCCCACCCCGCGCTTCACAGCTCAATCAGGCCCCTCACAGTCCACCCGCCCCCTCCGGCCCGCACCCCCCCCCCCCCTTGGGCTTCCCCCCTCACGTCCCTGGGAGTCGATAAAGAGCTTAGCCTTTTTTTGTCTCCGTAATGGAAGGAAACTGTAGCAGAGGGTGGGGCGCAGCGGGGAGGGGCGGGGCATGGCTGGGCGGGGCGGGGCGGGGAGAGGCGGAGCGGGGCGAGGCGGGGGGGGGGGCGGGGAGAGGTGGAGCGGGGCGGGGCGGGGCGGGGCGGGGCGGGGCGGGGCGGGGCGGGGTGGACGAGACACCTACCCGCTACACGCCTCCACCAGCGTTAGAACCAGAGACCTACTCACTACAGACCTACACCAGCGTTAGAACCAGACACCTACTCACTACATACCTACACCAGCATTACAACCAGACATCTACCCACTACATGCCTCCACCAGCATTAGAACCAGACACCTACCCACTACATGCCTCCACCAGCGTTAGAACCATACGCCAACCCACTACAAACCTACACCAGCATTAGAACCAGACCCCTACCCACTACATGCCTCCACCAGCATTACAACCAGACACCTACCGGCTACATGCCTCCACCAGCATTAGAACCAGACACCTACCCACTACACGCCTCCACCAACATTAGAACCAGACACCTACTCGCTACACTCCTCTACCAGCGTTAGAACCAGACACCTACACGCTACACACCTACACCAACATTAGAACCAGACACCTACCCACTACATGCCTCCACCAGCATTACAACCAGACACCTACCCACTACACGCCTCCACCAACATTAGAACCAGACACCTACTCGCTACACTCCTCTACCAGCGTTAGAACCAGGCACCTACTCGCTACACACCTACACCAGCATTAGAACCAGACACCTACCCACTACATGCCTCCATCAGAGTTAGAACTAAGGGAGAGGTTGATGAAAATGAGAAATATCGCGACTACCCTGGGAATCGAACCCTCATCTCCTGCATTCTGCATGGGAGGGTGGGTGGTGGGCGCCTGTCACCGCGCCACCTGTCGGGGCGGATGGAAACCAGCGGGTTCCCGCGCCACTCTATTAGGCAATCCCACAAGCCTCAGCGCCGCCTGATGACGTCACACTCCCCCCGTGGGTACTAAGTCTGACTCGTCTGTGTGTGGGGGTGGGGAGGGAGGGTGAGGGGAGTGGGGGTGGGAGGGTGGTGGTGGGTGATGGTGGGGGTAGAATAAGGGTTGTGAGGTAGGGGTGCGGGGTGTGGGATGTATGGCGTGTGGTGTTGGGTGTGTGGTGTCGGGTGTGGGGTGTGTCGTGTGGGGTGTGTTGGTATGGGTTATGTGGTGTGTGTGGTGTGCAGGGTATGGGGGTACACCTGTGCCGCGTCCTCCAGTTATTTAGGTCACTGGGCGGCCACTGGGCGGCCACTCGCACCTTGACCTAATTGGGCCCTTTTCCTCCAGTGTGTAGACTCAGGCACACAGACACACAGCGCCACATACAGCGCCCCCAAGCGGGCTCCAACGTGGTGAAGGTCAAGGACG
The DNA here is from genome assembly GCA_030323885.1 of Branchipolynoe longqiensis. Classification (NCBI taxonomy): domain Eukaryota; kingdom Metazoa; phylum Annelida; class Polychaeta; order Phyllodocida; family Polynoidae; genus Branchipolynoe; species Branchipolynoe longqiensis. The sequence continues at coordinate 61,553,633 of CM059200.1, read as the reverse complement.
TGTGCAGGGCTCCTCCCGCCGACGCTCACTGATTTGAATGTCTGCGAAAACGCACCGTCAGCATTCCACATCCGGATAGGACCGACCTTACAGTTGCATAGTCCGATGGTTTAGAGTTTCTGCCATTTTTCTGAGATCAATATATTTAGTTAATTGTTATAATCGACAGTACTTTAGTTTGAATTAACCTTTATATTAAATGGCTAAATGTTGAGCTATTTGAAGTGCAAACGTGTCAAATTAGTTTTGGCACGCTTGCCAAAACTCTCGCGTTGTATGCTTTTGCAGTAACAGGTTCTATTACATTGACTCACTATTACCTTTTATGTGGCAACACATGCTTAATAAGTGCATCAGTATCTAAGTTAGATATGTTTAATCAAATCTAGATAGTTGTTTTGGTTTTAAAAGCTTGACGCGGTAAGGCTGGAGTGAGTCGACAGGTTAAAGTTGGAGAATCAGAAATACTACTTGATTCACTACCTAAATGTCAGTTACTATCAGCTTAAAGCTGCATAGTCCGAGGAAATATCAAATTTTCAAAACCAAATCAATTATCTAGATTTGATTTCAAATATCTAACTTAGATACTAATGCACTTATTAAGTATTTGTTTATGTGTAGAAGGCAATACTGAGTCAATTGAACAGAGCCTGTTACTGCAGAAGTCTATGGCGTCAGAGTTTTGGCAAGCTTACCAAAACTAATTATCCATGTTTGTACTCAAAATATCTAAAAATATGTACCATTTAAAATAAAAGTAATTTTGAACTAATGTAAAGTAGATACTCTTGATTGAGCTAATATATGTATCTCATAAAAACTACAGAAATTCAAAACCATCAGACTATGCAACTTTAATGTCAGGTGGTCATTTTGCCACCAGCACAGCGCACTACTCAGTATGACACCCACACACGACTCACTGCCAGGTAGTCATTATGACACCCATGCACGACTCACTGTCAGGTAGTCATTATGACACCCACACACGACTCACTGTCAGGTAGTCATTACGACACCCACACATGACTCACTGTCAGGTAGTCATTATGACACCCATGCACGACTCACTGCCAGGTAGTCATTATGACACCCACACACGACTCACTGCCAGGTAGTCAGTATGACACCCACACATGACTCACTGCCAGGTAGTCATTATGACACCCATGCACGACTCACTGCCAGGTAGTCATTATGACACCCACACACGACTCACTGCCAGGTAGTCATTATGACACCCACACACGACTCAATACCAGGTAGTCATTATGACACCCATGCACGACTCACTGTCAGGTAGTCATTATGACACCCACACACAACTCACTGCCAGGTAGTCATTATGACACCCGCACACGACTCACTGCCAGGTAGTCATTATGACACCCATGCACGACTCACTGTCAGGTAGTCATTATGACACCCACACACAACTCACTGCCAGGTAGTCATTATGACACCCGCACACGACTCACTGCCAGGTAGTCAGTATGACACCCATGCACTACTCACTGTCAGGTAATCATTATGACACCCACACACGACTCACTGCCAGGTAGTCATTATGACACCCACACATGACTCACTGTCATGGGTCAGTGTGATACCCACACAGTACTCATTGTCAGGTGTCACTGTGACACCCGCACACTACTCACTGCCATGTGTCAGTGTGATACCCACACAGTACTCATTGTCAGGTGTCACTGTGACACCCGCACACTACTCACTATCAGAGAGTCACTGACACCCACACCACAACTCAGTGTCAGGTGTCACTGTGACACCCACACACTATTCAATAAAATGTGGTCAGCCACACACTACTCACTGTCAGGTGTCACTGTAACACCCACACACTACTCACTCTCAGGCAGTCACTGTGACACCCATACTGCTCACTGTCACGTGTCACTGTGACACCCACACACTACTCACTGTAAGGTGACACTGTGATACCCACACACTACTCAATGTCAGGTAGTCACTGTGACACCCACACAATACTCACTATCATGTAGTCCCTGTGACACCAGCACACTACTCACTGACAGCTGTCACTGTGATACCCCCACACTACTCAATGTCAGGTGTCACTGTGACACCCACACCCTACTCACTATCAGGTAGTCCCTGTGACACCCACACACTACTCACTCTCAGGTAGGCACTCTGACACCCACACAGGTAGGTGTCACTCTCAGTGGTCACGGGGACGCCGTCATTGCTCGTTAAACGGAAGTAGCTGCCTCTGCTCTGTCACAGGACGTGATGGCCGAATCGGTAGAGCGCAGGGGGTCGGGAGTTCAATTCCCGGTCGAGTCAAACCAATGACTTATGAAATTGATACTTGTCGCTTCCTAGCCTGGCGCTCGGCATTCATAGGATAGGGCAAGAACTAGTTGGCTCAGTGTCAGGATAATGTGACTGAGTGGGATATCAGGTCATGGTGCTGGCTGCCTGATCTCCCAGTGGGACAGTGCTATAAACTCGCCATGAGTGCACACTGTCACATGTCGGTACTGGTCCTGACATGACCTTAGATGTTCCCAGGACGTAAAACTCCACCAACAAACCAGCGTCTGATGAGACGCTCGGTGCCTGCAATGCTCAGCGCCCCCCAGTGGGGTGAACCGGAAGCAGGCCTCCCTCACTCCCCACCCCCTCCCCCACCCCCAACCCCACCCCCACCCCCCACCCCCACCTGCGTCTGTGGGGGTAGGGCAGGAGAGGGGGGTGGAGGGGAAGAAGGGAGGGGTGATTTCGTGCACTCTGAGATTATGGCCATTAGAGTATGTGGGTAGGTGTGAGAGGGTGGGGTGTTTGTGGGGGCTTGTGGGGGCTTTTGGGTGTTTGTTGGGTTTGTGAGTGTTTGTGTTGGGTTGTGTGAGGTTTGGGTGGGACTGGGCGGGTAGGTGGGGTTTGGGTGGATTTGTTGGGGGTTGTAGGTTGTTTGGGGGTGAGGTTTGTGGGTGCAGGTTTGTGGGGGTATCGATGGTTTGTGGAGGTGTGTGGGGGTTGTGGGGGTTTGTAAGGGTGCATTAAGGGTTGTGTGGGTTTGTGGGGGTTTGTTGACTTTGTGGTGGGTTGTACGGTTTGTACGGTTTGTGGGGGTTGTTGAGGTTTGTGGAGGTTTGAATGAGTTGTTGGGTGTGTATGGTTTCTGGGTGTTTGTGGGGCTTTGGTGTTGGTGTGGAGGTTTGTGGGGGTTTGTATGATTTGTTGGGTGTGTATGGTTTCTGGGGGTTTGTGGCGCTTTGTTGTTGGTGTGGAGGTTTGTGGGGGTTTGTATGATTTGTTGGGTGTGTATGGTTTGTGGGGGTTTGTGGGGGTTTGCGGGGCTGTGTTGTTGGTGTGGAGGTTTGTGGGGGTTTGTATGATTTGTTGGGTGTGTATGGTTTCTGGGCGTTTGTGGGGCTTTGGTGTTGGTGTGGAGGTTTGTGGGGGTTTGTATGATTTGTTGGGTGTGTATGGTTTGTGGGGGTTTGCGCGGCTTTGTTGTTGTGTGTGGGGATTTGTGGGGGTTTGTCGTGTTTGTCAGGGTGGGGTTTATGGGTGTCTGTGGGTGTCAGCTGGGGTTTTCTGCTGGTCTGTGTAAGCTGTTAGTAGGTAAGAATGAGGATCGGTAGGGGCGGCGGTGGGGGGTTGATGTGGGGGGGCTAGTTCATATGTGTCTGTACAGAGGGGTGGCGGTGTGGGTGGTGGTGTGGGTGGCGGTGTCGGTACAGGCGGAGATTGTGTGGGTGGCAGTGTGGGTACAGGCGGAGATGGTGTGGGTGGCGGTGTGGGTACATGCGGAGATGGTGTGGGTGAGTGGTTGGGAGACGGAGCCTAGTGTTTAATCGGGGATGTGGGTGAGTGTGTGGGGGTGTAGGGGTGGGGATGGGAGAGTGTGGGTGAGTGTGGGTGTGAGTGGGTGGCGTATAAGGGATGTAACTGGTTGCTCCAGGGTCGGTGGTGGATATGTTGTGATCTGTGTGTCTGGAGTAATCGAGGTGTGGAAGGGTTGGGCTTGTTTGTGCTATAGTCTCCAGTAGGCTGACGTCTCGACTATTAACGCTACAGTGTCCAGGAGGCTGACGTCACGACTATTAACGCTACAGTGTCCAGTAGGCTAACATCGCGACTATTAACGCTACAATCTCCAATGTCATGATATAATACCTACTATTGTAATATTATGCTATATAACCCCCTATATTATAATGTGTGCTATATAACCTCTAATTTTGCATTATGATGCTATATAACCCATACTATTGCAATGTCATGCTATATAACCCATCATATGTTAATGTCATGCTATATAACCTCTACTATTGTAAAGTCATGCTATATAACCTCTTTCCTTGTATTCTGACTCCCATTCTATAACTGAATTTGTCAGGGAATTCCCAGTTAACTACCCGTGACCCACCTCAAATATCCTTTCAAACTGTTGATAACAAATGCCTGAACCCGACACTTTCACAGACTCTGGTCACGTGCTCTATTTTAGCGAGTGTTCAAGACGCACTGTAAACCTGTCGACTCATTCCAGCCTGACCGCATAGTTGAGGTATCAGCTTGTGGTGTCATGCAAAACTGACTGACGCTACAACAATAAAGCCAAAACCTATGACTGCGATGAAATCTTGACCATGAAACATGACCTGAGGTGTCAACCGCTGGTTGAACTGCGTAGATCCCAAAGCGATGCTCGACTCAGCAATCGTGTGTGGAGAGAATTGGAAGGACACGCTAAGACGATGAGTGGTGGGGTGAGGTGGTGTCAGTGGTCTTATAAGTCGCCTGTGGCAGTCCCTCAGTGACCACAGACATGCCACGTGAGTCCCCCCACCCACCACACCCCACCACATCTACAACTACAGACACCGGCCGCAAGTAGTGAACTGGCAGCAGGCTCAAGTTACACACCAGCATGGTTAGCGAACATGGACGTTTTTTCTGGAGTAACATTTAAAGCAGCATTATAGACCACGATGCTTATTTAACATGGACGTTTTTTTCTGCAGTAACATTTAAAGCAACATTATAGACCACCATAGTTAGCCAACATGGACGTTTTTTCTGAAGTAACATGTAAAGCAGCATCATAGACCACCATGCTTATTTAAAATGGCGGTTTTTTTCTGGACTAACATGTAAAGCAGCATTATAGACCACCATGGTTAGCGAACATGGACGTTTTTTCTGAAGTAACATGTAAAGCAGCATTATAGACCACCATGCTTATTTAAAATGGAGGTTTTTTTCTGGACTAACATGTAAAGCAGCATTATAGACCACCATGGTTAGCCAACATGGACGTTTTTTCTGAAGTAACATGTAAAGCAACATTATAGACCACCATGGTTAGCCAACATGGAGGTTTTTTCTGGAGTAACATTTAAAGCAGAATATCCCAAAAGAGCTTCAAAGTTCCCAATACAATGCACGCACCTGGAGTTGATCCTATTTATTGAACGTAGATACCGGTGCACTTATTAAATCTGTATTGTTGAGTTTAAAGAATATTAAGTCAAATTAACAGAGCATGTTACTGCTGAAAACCTAGGATGTCCATCTTACTATTAATGTTGCATATTTTCACCTGAAATATCTACAAGGGTAGCTAGCCATTGAATGTAAAGATTATATCAAACTAAAGTAGAGTAGATTATGATGATCAACCTAATATATTTATCTAAAAATACGGTAGAAACTCAAAACCATCGGGTCATAGAACTTTACTAAATATATTAAGCGTGGATTTTCCTTTTAGGTTGGGGGTGCTCCCGTCTTAATTTATATCAAATTACATTTAAGTTAATATACGAGGCGCGGTGGCCTGATCGGTAGAGCGCGGGCCTCGTGTGCGGAAGGTCAGGAGTGCGATTCCTGGTCAGGTCAAACCAATGACTTATAAAAGTGATACTTGTCACTTCCTAGCCTGGCGCTCAGTATTACTAGGATAGGGCAAGGACTGGTTAGCACAATGTCAGGATAATGAATGTTATTTACTTGGATATTGGGTCAAGGTACTGGTGGCCTGGTCTCCCAGTGGTGCAGCACTATAAACTCACCATGAGTGCGCACTTTCACAAGTCGGTACTCACAAGTCGGTACCCATCTTGATATGACCTTAGATGTTGTCAGGACCCAAAACTCCAACAACCAGGGAACATTTAAGTGAGTACGGCACCGGGACAGTTCGGATTGCCTGTCTGAGTAGTACATAGAAAGTAGGACTGATGTCTGGCATATCGGAGAATGCAGTCTGGCGCTGGTGACCTTGACCTTGTTGCTGGACAATCACACCACCTTGGTGTCACCTGACCTGTCAGCCGAGGTGGTACGCGGCTCAAACAACCCACTGCCAGTTCCATAAATATAACAGCCGTTCTTGCCACCAACATCCTGGTTCCTCCCAGTCAGCAGCGGACAAAGCGAACCATTCAGAAAGAACCCAACTTCTGGCATACGGAGAGAAAAAGCGTTGGTTGCTCGGTCGTTACCTGAACGAATAAAGCAGAGCAAATAATACCTTTCATCATTCATCAGAGTGAGTGACTTGTGGATTGTGTACACCATAACTACCGCAACATCAAAAGCAGGTATCTTTATATTGCTCATGCCCTCTATACGCTAGCCACAAAAATGGATGGCTGTTATATGTATAGAATAGTTTTTTGTGGCTTTTTTATAGTTTAATGTCCTGGCAACATCTAAGGTCATATCAGGACGGGTACCGACTTGTGACAGTGTGCCCTCATGGTGACATTATAGTGCTGCTCCCTTGGGAGACCAGGCCACCAGCATCGTGACCTGATTTCGCACTCACACACATTATCCTGATACTGTGATAACCAGCCCTTGTCCTATCCTATTAATGCCAAGCACCTGGCTAGGTAGCAATGAGTATTTATTATCTAGTCATTGCTTTGACTCGACCGGGAGTCAAACTCCCCAAGTTCCGCACATGAAGACTGGAGGAGCCTTCCTCTAGGCATCTAGTGTTCCAGCCTAGTCAACCTCAGATCCGTTGGAGGCGCCACCTTTCTGTGCATGCACCACTGCCCCCGCCCCCACACCTGCACTCACTGTACCGCCAAAAGTGTATATGTGCTATATAATTTATTATGTGGATATAAATAACAGCAACCCCTTAATGTTTCTCTCTAACCACCTTAACTTCCATGTTATTCACTGCCGAACGGGTATTCTCACCTCCTCACACAGTGAGCCAACTGTCACACTGCTCACTTTCAAAACTATTTCAATAGGGCATATATTCTCTTTCCAGAGAATAAACTCAAGCCAAACCAAGTCCTCGTCCTTCCTTCTTATTTCGTGAACAAACTATTGATATATAGGAAGAGCTCTTTTTCAAAACACAATGAGCTTGCAATGTCAATGCCAAGCTCGTACCTCGTGTTTCGGGAAAGAGCTTGGCATTGGCATTGCAAGCTAATTTTTTAGGTTGGTGATTATAGCGTTTTGGAAATGAGCTCTTCATATATATGTGTGCTATATAAGTTATGTGACTATAAATAAAGAATAGCCCCTAATGTTTTTCGATCCTCCTGTCCAGGCACCTCTCGCTTCCCAAAACCCCTTATTCTCTGTAGGGCCCCCTGTAACCGGGCACTCTCTGCTTCCCGCCACCTGGGAACCGACTCCAACGGCCTCCCAGCTCTCATATATATATATATATATATATACATATATGTGTAGAGTCGTCACAGTGTCCACTCAGGTAGAACACACGCCTCTAGTTATTAAATATCCATGTTTATTGATCTGGAAATGCCACAGAAGACGCCGTGTTGTCTCTGTCTAACATGGAATCCATTCTAGCCCAGCGACAAATAGGGCTATGCACCTGTCGCAGATATGATGAATTAATACACTTAAACAACCTATAATGTTGGGGGATCAATAAGTGAAGTGCGTGGCTTAGCGTGGAGAGTTTATTAATTTATAGGAACATAAGGCACCATTGTATGCAATACATATATAGCTATATATGTATATAGCTGCATTTCTGTCTTGATGATTTATACTGCCTGTCATGGATAAGTCTGAATAGTTGTGTTTTCACCATTAGACAGTTGGTTGATATAAAGCCTGAGCCTATACTTTTACTGACCGAAGCGATGTTTAACCTCCCACATCACATACAAATGGTATGAGAGGAAATAGCCTTTGATGACTCTCTACATTATACACAGCGGTGGACATCCAAATTGGCAGGAGTTGATGGTATGGGGAATCGAACCAACAACCTTCAGATTATGATTCTGACCTAGGAAAATGTCAGACACTCTAACCACTCTGCCACAGAGGACACCACATATTGTTATACGCTTAATGCATACATATATACATATATGTATATATGTATGCATTAAGCCTATAACAATATGTGTATATAGGTATATACAGAGATATATGTATGGCAATTATTGGCTGACTTGAGGGTTCAGGCTCCATGGAATCTTGCTGGATCAGTAAACAGTTAAGGCTCATCCATATTGCAGAGAGCTGAGGGCATCAAACCCCATATTCCTTCTAGAAAGTGTCTGTTCAATGATTTCAGCCGTCCAACTTTAGCCATTGTGCTATTCCAATTTCAGACAGGTGCCTAATCCTCATGGCCATGTCGCAGTGTGCCTGCTACAGCGGTGCGACAACTTAATCAATATATCCGCTAAACTATTCATCAATATTGATTTCGACATTTTAAAATGTTGCCCAAATAATAGAACTAACTATACCCACACTAAATTCACAATATCATTTCTTCCTCGAAAATGCCAGCCGCATTGAAAGTAAATGTCATCTGCTCTGACTAAGCTTTCCTTCTGGCAGATTTGTGAATAATTGTGCCTTTGACGATACAAGCATGAGCTTTGCCACACTGTTAAAGCATCCCCATAAGACGTTTTTTTTGCTACAGGGCCATCGCAGATTTGTCCCTGGGCCCTACTGGTCGGTAATGTTGGTAAGACTGAACACTAAGGGATTCTGGTGAATTGTTGGTAAGATGGTGACATGAGTGAATGTGTGTAGTACTATTTATCTCAGTTCATCACACTACATCCGCCGAACACGAGCGGGGTAGTGCAGATAAGTCCAGGCAGCCAGCCAGGGGAGGTTATCCCTGTAAGAGTAAAAATGTCAAAAACATGAAATGTTGAAGTGGACAAGTCTTGCGCTCCTTCGAAACTTAACTTAGCTTTCATATTAACTTACAGATCCTCTTCTGGCTGATCTACACCCTATTGGGCCTCTCGTGCCAGCCTGTTATGGTAGAAAAGAACTGTTTTTTGTGCACACATATAGACGTGGAAAGAGCCCTGAAGTCCTCTCCAATGTCTATACATCCTTCTCTCAAATTCTTCCACCGTTGGTTCTTCAACCACTTGGTCCGGGAGACTGTTTCATGGATCTGTCACTCGAAAGAAAAAAATGAGTGTTTGCTGACCTCAAGTCTTGGACTCTCCTTGAAGATCTTATACCGCTGACGTCTGGTGTTGGACAATCACAACAATGTTACTGTCGGATACTGCATTCACCACCACATGTGAAATACCACATACCCAGGGAGGCTTGGGCAGGGTGAATGCATCAGGGAGCCGAGGTGCACTACTGTTCAGGATGCTCATCCCGCAATGGCAGAAACATGGGTTTGAGCCCTGGTTTGGGGTTGATGTTCCATTTTGCTTGCAACACCACCGATGAAACATTGGTTCCATGACCAGGATGCTGTACATGCTGAGTGCTTGTGGTGTGGGGTTGAGCCTGCCCTTTGTATGTAATGGAAGTGTGCTACTTGGAGATTTGTAATCGCAAACATGGCACTTGCGATATAGGTGCGGGACGTAGATCAAGCAGTAGAGTGTCCACCTGTGAAGGTGTCAGTCATCCTATCAATACTGCTCAGTGGATCCATTTGCAGTTCGGGCTATTTTCCATTACAGCGCGTGGTCCTCAACTGGTTCATCAAAGGGTCTGGGATGTGCTGTCCTGTCTGGGGGAAAGTGCATATAAAAGACCACTTGCTGCTTATCGGAAAGAGTAGCTTATGTGGCGGCAGCAGGCTTCCTCCAAAGAAATATGTCAGAATGACCACATGTTTGACATCCAATAGCTGTTGATAAAAATCAATGTGCGCTAGAGGTGTCATTAAATAAAACATGCTTTTTTGAGACTTGCGATTCCAGAGGGAGGAACGAGTGCGGTGAGGTGTGACCTCCCAAGGTGAATTTGTGTGGATGCAGGAATGTCACTGGGAGTAGCACTCAGTGTGAGATGTGCCTTCGTGGATGAGATACTCACCCATTTCCGTTCAGATTGATCTGACGAAATATCAAATGCACATGTCCACGAGCATCCTGTGTGAAATGTCAGTTATAGTGTTCGCTGAGCAAAGTGACATCCAGTGAGCGGCAGTGTTATTAGAAAAACTGGGCCAGCCATAGCCACAACCAGCACCAACAAGTTCCACTGATAGAGGCAACGGACAGATAACCTTCGTAACATAAACCATCTTTTTTGGTTGTGACAAATAGTTTTTTTCTTTTTTTCTTTTTTTGTGGGTACATTAGTTGATTAAGCAGGGGAAGTTTAAATCGCGGACGATTGGTCTTCCTCATTCCACTGCTCCTTGTCCAATCCTAAGAATGCAGAGCGCCTGGCTAGGAAGCGACTAGTATCAATTTTTTAAGTCATTGGTTTGACTCGACCAGGGTTCGAACCCACGATCCCACGATCTACCAACATAGGAGACGGATGCTCTAACTCATTTGGGCATCCCGCCTTCAGAACAATGCATTTGACCACACGGAATGCCGATGAGTTGAGCATCCGTCCCGTTTTGGTAGATAGTTGGAATCGAACCGGTTTGAACCTTGGTTGAGTCAAGCCAATGTCTTAAAAATTGATACTCATTGCTTTCTTGCCAGGCGCTCAGCATTAATAGGATTGGGCAAGGACTGGTTTGCTCAGTGTCAGGATAATGTGACTGAGTGGGATATCAGGTAGTGGTGCTGACGGCCTGGTCTCACAGTGGGGCAGCACTTTAAAGTCGCCATGAGTGCGCACTGTCACAAGTCAGTACCTGTCCTGATATTAGGTTAGATGTTGCCAGGATGTAAAACTCCAACAACCAACCAACAGTGCATCTGTCAGCGTAGAGGCACTGGTCTTGGGTTATTCTATAAAGCTGGGCACCACATATTTGGTTTCCACATTACGATGCTGATAATTAGTTTCTTCTTCTATTTATTGTAAATCAAATAATTATTGTAGCCTCTGTGTATTAAGTATGTTAGCCGTATTACATATATATAATCTCTCCCACAAAAGAAATCAAAAGTATACTTATATGATTTTGTGCTAAAGCGAAAAAGTGAAAGTTTTCACATTTACACCTTGCACATAGCCAAACCCTTTTTCAACGTTTTTCTTGTAAGACATAACCTTGTTTGCCTAATAGTAATCAATCATATCTTGTTTGACTTTGTTGTATATGTTGAAATGATGTTCTGGAAGTGTCTTTGATTTTCATGTTACGTAAGTGATATTGCTCAATTTGCATGAGATTTAAATCAAAAAGTGAGATACATTTTTGTTCAACTCTGACTTACATATAGGAACATGGATTCTGCTATTATTTTGAATGTTTTGTTCTTTTTTTTAAGGTTTTCACTTTGGGGATACTATGTCATACTTTAGTGCCCAGGTTTAGAGAATGACCCACTTCCGACCGTATCATCCATTGTGTCTTCATTACCTATTCACACAAGTCGTTTTTAATGATTGATAAACTAGGAAATGAGAAAGTGATGAGTGATGAAAGAAGCGGTATATTGGTACTTTTCGATTGATGATTGTGCTTGCGGATGTCAGCCGCATGACGGGTTGCATAGTGTTGACAGTTAGTTTCATCGGTACGTTTCGATTGATTGTGACGCAGATGGATGACAGTCACATGATGCATCGCTTAGTCTATATGTGTTGACAGTTAGTTTCATTGGTTGGATTCTGATGTTCTGTTATATGTGGCAAATGCAGAGCTATTTATATAGGTTGGGTGATTGTCAGGTTTTAGCGTTAGTTGGGAAGTAGGCACACAAGGGAGGCGGGAGAAGGAGAGTGAGAGTTTCCCGACCTAAAAACAAACACAAAATATCTGTGCAAAATATAACCAGGAAACCCCTCTAAGCTGTTCCACAGGGGGGCATGTGATATGTCACGGCCCACCAGCTGGACAGCCCATGAGAGGAAACCCCCTGCCAGAAAACAGCCAGATAACATAAACCAACTACCTATTACGTAGAAGCCTATCATATGTAAATAGAGTAGGCTAGTCTAGAATTAAGTGTAGGAAAAAATAAAAAAGAGGAAGACTCTTACCAAGAAAATCAAAAAAAACTAACATAGATCACTGACCACAACCCATAACCTGAAGAAACACAGACGGATAACTGCCCAGCATTGAAAACAAGCTCGATCATCCGAGCTTATATGCTATGGACAGCATAAACATCCTGTCAAAAAACATGAAAAATATAAATTGTTGATGGAATTGGTGGAACGGAGAAGAGAGCTGGGAAGATGGGGGAGGGGGGGGGGGGGGGGGCGGGGCAGGCACAGAGCAGGACAAGATGATTCTCATCTCAAATGATCATCATCATCATGCTGTCGGCCGCTATGCGACAAAGACTGCTTTCATTACTTGACACTGGCCACAGCAGGAGTGTCCACACCGCGGCCCTGGCAATCAGCTATCTGATTGCAAATCCTGCTACCACCATCCACCACCGAGAGCCCGTCCCACGAATAAAAATCATACCTCTGCTCGAAAATCCCTTGAGATAACTGGTGGAAGGACACGATGAAGAAAGATTACTTGACAATGACAGCCGCTCTCCATTTTGCTCTGTGCTGTGAGAGTGTCATCTCAAATAGAAAGTAGCTATCCAGTCCGTTTGGATCATGTAACCATTCTGCACAATTATATATATAGTATATCCTGTGATAATTATTTATGTGTATTATACTTAATTATGATTAAAGGACCACAATCACTGGATGCTATATGGGTCATTCTCAGAAACTGTGTACTACATTTTTGGTTTCCATGTTACATTGTTAATGATGTTGCCTATTTTTCGGAGGTAGTAAGTCAAAGAGTTATTGTTGACGTTGTGTATTAAGTATTTTAGTGTTATGGGGGTGATGAAAATGCGAAATATTTCGCCTAGAGCGGGATTCAAACCCACATCTCATTGCATTCCGGGCCAGTGTGCTAACCATTACACCACCTAGGCTCCCTGATATCACCATACTACCCACACCTACATGTATATGCGGCTCCTTGCCTGAGAGGTCAGTGCAGATCACTACATTAGCAATACTACATGTATTTAATCTATCCCACCCAATGTATTCAAATAGGCTTATTTGATTTTGTGCTAAAGTGAAAATATGAAAATGTCCATATCGACACCATACATCTACCCACAACTTTATTTTTTTAAATGTTCTTGTAAGAAGCAATTCTTTTGGCTTAGCCGTAGCCAATAAAATATTGATTGGTGGAATTTGTTGTCTATGCAAAAATATTGTTTTAGGTGTGTGTTAAAATGATGTTATGGATGAATTGTACATGGTTCATTTTAACAGCTTTCTCAATTTGCATAAGATCAAAATCAAAAAGTGATAATAAAAAATGTCAACTCTGACATACGCAGCATCATGAAGGACACAGTCAGAGAGGGGCTAGGGCACAGTCAGAGGGGGTCTAGGGTATAGTCAGAGGGGGTCTAGTGCACAGTCACAGGGGACTCGTGCACAGTCAGAGATGATCTAGGGCACAGTGAGAGAGGGTCTAGGAAGCAGTCAGAGAGGGCATATGGCACAGTCAGAGAGGGTCTAGGAAACAGTCAGAGGGAGACTGGGTCTATGGCACAGTCAGAAAAGGTCTTGGAAACAGTTACAGATAGTATGTGGCACAGTAAGAGAGGGCCTAGGGCACAGTCAGAGGGGGTCTAGGGCGCAGATACAGAGGGTCTATGGCACAGTCAGAGAGGACCGAGGGCACAGTTATAGAGAGTATATGGCACAGTCAGAGAGGGCTGAGGGCACAGTTATAGAGGGTATATGTCACAGTCAGAGAGGGCCGAGGGCACAGTTATAGAGGGTCCAGGGCACAGTCAGAGAGGGCCCATGTTACCATCATGTCGAAGGGGTCTAGGGCACACTCAGAGACGGTCTAGTGCACAGTCAGAGACGGTCTAGGGCACAGTCAGATGTGGTCTAGGGTACAGTCAGAGGGGGTCTAGGGTACAGTCAGAGGGGGTCTAGGGTACAGTCAGAGAGCATCTAGGGCACAGCCCGGTGGGCTTTCAGAGACACTTGAACGGTGTGAAGAGATTACATTCAATTACACATTTGTTGAAGAATATTGAGAAAGGTCTATGGCTAGTCTCCGGGACGTCTTTTTTGCAAATTTCCCTTCAAGGTTTGCCTCGGAGCCGCCTCAGAGACGTGCCGCTTTTCAAGTAGGTAGCAAAGAAAAAACAACCGACTGGACATGCGCACCGAGCCGCAGGAAGTGCGCGATAGGCCACATACAAAGAACACTTGTTTAGCGCCCAAATGTGTAAACAGAACAGAACTTGTTTTTGTTGTACTTTGTCCAATTTCAGGTGGAACCTGACTGACCAATGACTCTAGACCTGGGGGATATAGTCATTATAATAGGCTGGAAAGCGTTGTTTTGAGTATTAATATTTGTTATTTGAAGGGTTTTTTGACAATACAAATTATTTGGAGGTTGGGGATATTTTTCAGGTTGGGCAGGGATGCTAAACAAGCATTGTTGTATCTGGCCTTATGGAGGACGCAACATTTGGAATTTCTCTGAGGCGCACATTTGAATGTGACCTAGATCTGATAGGATCAGGTGCTTAGTGATTAATGTTGATTGACCTCCACCCCAAACCGGATACCCAAACCACAAACCCACCACTACCGAAGATTAGTCCAAATTACCAAACCATCAAAAAGTTTTTAACAAAAAGTGAATAGTTTAATTTTCACAATAGTCCAGCTATCAAGTGCGCATTCAGACGTGCTTTGCATACTGACACAGAGTGCAGCGGTCAGATGGGTGGAGAGCCACCGAACAAGGCATGCGCATCAGACTCCGTCATCACATGTAGATCATGGCTATGTGAAATGGGTCAGCTCCGACGGCACTGCTGTGAGCATCTCTAAGTCACAAGTCAGTAACCGTCCTGATATGACCTTGCATGTTGCTAGGACGTACAACAACAGCAAACAATCTAAGATAGGCACGGCAAAATATAAGGCATGATCCCAGCAAATGGACTGAGACCGCGTCCGCCTGGTTGCCATGACCTGGGGCGCCACCTGGTTGGCGCACGTGTATCTACTACGTGATGATGCACCTTACGGACGATACAGTCAAACAACATAACTGGGCATGCGCACAGGAAGAGCTGTTGAAGCTGTAATATGCTAATTTGATTTACATTCTGTGTTGTTATATTGATGCTCTCATACCCTGAATGAGGTCAACAGAATAAAATTAAATTCATTGTCATTGTCATTCATTGTTCTTGAAGATTTATAGTGCCTCTCATGGATGGATGAGGGCGCGGGACGTAGCTCAGACGGTAGAGTGTCCCCCTGTGAAGGTGTCAGTCATCGGATCGATCCTTCTCAGGGGACCCATTTGCAGTTTGGGCTATTTTCCGATCCTCCCAGTGGTCCACAACTGGTTTATCAAATGCTCAGGAATGTGCTGTCCTGCCTGTGGGAAAGTGCATATAAAAGACCCCTTGCTGCGTATCGGAAAGAGTAGCCTATATGGCGGCTGCAGGTTTCCTCCAAATAAATATGTCCGAATGACCATATGTTTGACGTCCAATTTCCAATGATGAAAATCAATGTGCTCCAGAGGGGTCGTTAAATAAAACAAACTGTCTTTTTGCATATCATGGATAAGTATGAATAGTCTTGTTTTCACCATTAGAGAGTTTGTCGATAGAAACCCCAAGCCTACACTTTTACCGACCCACAGGATTTTTAACCTCCCAAACCATATAGACATGGTATGAGAGCAACTGGCCGTTGATGATGCTGTAAGTTGTTCGCTGTGTTAGAAATTCAAATTGGCAGAAGTGATGACATTGTCAATCCATTGCCATTGTCGACAGAGAATGCACAGTGAGCTGATACCCACAACAGTAGTTCTTGCCACTGTCATCAGAGGGCAGGTTTGTGGCAGAAGTCATGTAATGCTTAGAGTTACATACCTACATGCAATGTACTTACGTATACATTACACAGGGAATGTACTTAAGTATACATTACACAGGCACTGTATTTATGTATACATTACACATACAATGTACTTACGAATAGATTACACATACAATGTACTTACATGTGCATTGCACAGGCAATGTACTTATGTATACATTACACATACCATGTACTTACATATACATTACACAGGCAATGTACTTACATGTACATTACACAGGCAATGTAATTATGTATACAGTACACAGGGAATTGATGTATGTATACATTACACATGCAATGTACTTGCATATACATCACACAGGCAATGTACTTGCGTATAAATTGCACTTACACTGTACTTATGTACACATTACACATACAATGTACTTACGTATATATTACACATACAATGTACGTACGTATACATTACACGGGCAATGTACTTACGTATACATTACACATACAATGTACTTACGCATATATTACAAAGGCAATGTACTTATGAATACATTACACATGCAATGCATGTACGTATACATTACACATACAACGTACTTACATATATATTACACATGCAATGTATGTATGTATACATTACACATACAATGTACTTGCATATGCATTACACAGGCAATGTGTGTATGTATACATTACACATACAATGTACTTACATATATAATACACCAGCAATGTACTTACACATACATTGCACATACACTGTACGTACGTATACATTACACAGGCAACGTACTTATGTATACAGTACACATACAATGTACATATGTATGCATTACACATACAATGTACTTACATATGCATTACACATACAATGTATGTATGTATACATTACACATACAATGTATGTATGTATACATTACACATACAATGTACTTACGTATATATTACACATACACTGGACTTACAAATACATTACACAGGCAATGTACTTACATATACATTACACATACAATGTACGTATGTATACATTACACATGCAATGTACTCACATGTACATTACACAGGCAATGCACTTACATATACATTACACAGGCAATGTGTTTATGTACATATTACATAGGCAATGTACTTACATATATAATACACATGCAATGTACTTACATATTCATTACACATACAATGTACTTACATATACATTACATAGGCAATGTACTTACATGTACATTACACAGGCAATGTACTTATGTATACACTACACAGGGAATGTATGTGTGTATACATTACACATGCAATGTACTTACATATACAGTACACAGGCAATGTACATATGTATACATTACACAGGCAATGTATGTATGTATACATTACACATACAATGTACTTACGTATATATTACACAGGGAATGTATGTATGCATACATTACACATGACATGTACTTACATATACATTACATATGCAATGTACTTACGTATACATTACACATACACTGTACTTATGTATACATGACATACACAATGTACTTACATATATATTACGCATACACTGAACGTACATATACATTACACATGCAATGTACGTATGTATACATTACACATACAGTGTACTTATGTATACATTACACATACAATGTACTTACATGTACATTACACAGGCAATGTACTTACGTATATAATACACATACAATGTACTTACATATACATTACACAGGCAATGTACTTACGTATATAATACACATACAATGTACTTACATATACATTATGCAGGCAATGGACTTACGTATACATTGTTTCGTAATGCTTTGGCATTGCGGGTAATCAGGATCGCGAATACAGACCAAGGCGTACCAGTACTAAGGACGTCTATTGTGTCGCCGACTAGCGGAATTCTCTATAACTAAGTAACAAACTCGAACGCCGACTGGCGGTTCTTTTCTAACCTGGTCGCCGATCGCGTAAACAGGACTTGATGACGTATTATGCAGTACACTAGAACTGCCGATGCGCCCCTTTTTGGGTAGACTTTTGCTATATAAGGCGGCGCAGCGCCGGGGTTTGGTCACTACGTCCGGAGGAGCCAGGAGACAATAACCAGCCTTAAATTGGCCTCCCACCCACCCTACATGTGGAAGTGGAAGTAGGGCCATAGCATCTCTAGCCTCGTTTCTTAAGCATTTGTGAGCTGACATTTGAATAACCTGACGTTTAACTTTCCTTAATTAAAAATGCCATAACTATATTTGCTGTGTTCGCGTTTTTCCTGATTACACAGGCAATGTGCTTATGTATATATTACACAGGCAATGTACTTACATATACATTACACATACGATGTACTTACATATACATTACACATGCAATGTGCTTATGTATACCTTACACAGGCAATGTACTTATGTATACATTACACAGGCAATGTACTCATGTATACATTACACATGCAATGTACTTACATATACATTACGCATGCAATGTACTCACGTATACATTACACATGCAATGTACCTACATATACATTACACAGGCAATGGACGTATGTATACCTTACACATGCAATGTACTTACATATATAGTACACCTGCAATGTACTTACATATACATTGCACAGGCAATGTACTTATGTATGCATTACACATGCAATGTACTTACGTATGCATTACACAGGCAATGTACTTACGGATACATTTCACTGGCAATGTACTTACATATACATTACACAGGCACTGTACGTACATATACATTACACAGGGAATGTGATGCTTTCATTTCATTCTGCAGCCGTTCGTTTGTTTGTTGGAGTTTCACATCCTAGCAACATCTAAGGTCATATCAAGACGGGTACTAACTAGTGACAACTGCACACTCATGGCGACTTATTAGTGCCGCCCCATTGGGAGATCAAGCCACTGGCTCTGATTTCCCACATAGTCACATTATCCAGATACTCTGCAAACCAGTCCTTGTGCTATCCTATTAATGCCAAGCACCCCACTAGGTAGCAACAAGTATCAATTTGGTAAGTCATTGTTTTGACAAGGGCGTGGTTCTAACTTGCGACCTTCTGCACAGGAAGCCTGTGCTCCACCAATTTGGACACCGCGTCTGGTGGAACATTAAACTTTAACAATGACATCCCCCACCCCCACTCCACCCCCACACCCCACCACCCACAGACGCGGCTTGATTCGCTAGTCTCACTCCGTGTCTGCTTGTAAAGCAGCCTCGATCTGGTTCAGGCAGCTCCGCCTGGAGGGAATCAATGCTGCTTTGAGGCTTTTCCTCACCACCACCCTCTGAGGGCCGGTCCAGCCCCCGCACGCTCCCTACAGCATCTGCCTCTACCCACCTCTTCTTACTCTTCTCACCCCTTTTAGTTCTTTCCGAGTAAGCTGATTTCTCTTACACCAACCCCTGCGTCTCCCCATAAATGTGCTCCACCTCTCACCAGCTCCTTTCTCTTCCCTTCACTTTCTTTCTCTTCTCAAAGCTCCTTTCTCTTCTCACAAGCTCATTTCTCTTCTCACCAGCTCCTTTCTCTTCCGTTCAGTTTCTTTCTCTTCTCACAACTTCTTTTCTATTCAGACCAGCTCCTTTCTCTTCCCTTCAGTGTCTTTCTCTTCTCACCAGCTCCTTTCTCTTCTCACCAGCTCCTTTCTCATCTCACAACTTCTTTTCTCTTCTCACAACTTCTTTTCTCTTCTCACCAGCTCTTTTCTCTTCTCAACAGCTCCTTTCTCTTCTCACAAGCTCATTTCTCTTCTCACAAGCTCCTTTCTCTTCTCACAAGCTCCTTTCTCTTCTCACAAGCTCCTTTCTCTTCTCACAAGCTTTTCTCTTCTCACAAGCTCCTTTCTCTTCTCACCAGCTCCTTTCTCCTTCTCACAAGCTCCTTTCTCTTCTCATAAGCTCCATTCTCTTCTCATAAGCTCCTTTCTCTTCTCATTAGCTCTTTTCTCTTCTCAGAAGCTCCTTTCTCTTCTCATAAGCTCTGTTCTCTTCTCAGAAGCTCCTTTCTCTTCTCATAAGCTCTTTTCTCTTCTCACCAGCTTCTTTCTCTTCGTAATATCCACTTTCTCTTCTCAGCAGCCCGTTCATTCCCCTGACACCCTTGAAGTTCCTTCCTACATCCCCTTTCTTTTTCCACTGACACTTACGCTCCAATTGCTCCGTACTCTCCCACTGCCCCTTACTCTCCCACTGCCACTTACTATCCGACTGCCACTTACTCTCCCACTGCCCCTTACTCTCCCATAGCCACTTACTCTCCCACTGCCCCTTACTCTCCCACTGCCCCTTACTCTCCCACTGCCCTTACTCTCCCATAGCCACTTACTCTCCCATTGCCCCTTACTCTCCCATAGCCACTCACTCTCCCACTGCCCATTACTCTCCCACTGACACTTACTATCCGAAGGCCCCTTACTCTCCCACTGCCACTTACTCTCACATTGCCCCTTACTCCCCTACTGCCCGTTACTCTCCTCCTGCCCCTTTACTCCCACTGCCCCTTACTCTCCCATTGACCCTTACTCTCCCACTGCCCTTACTCTCTCACTGCCATTTACTCTCCCAATGTCCCTTACTCTCCCATTGACCATTACTCTCCCATTGCCCCTTACTCTCATAATGCCCCTTACTCTCCTCCTGGCCCTTACTCTCCCACTGCCCCTTCCTCTCACACTGCCCCTTACTTTCCCACTGTCCGTACTCTCCCACTGCCCCTTACTCTCTCATTGCCCCTTACTCTCATACTGCCCCGTACTCTCCTAATGCACCTTACTCTCCCAATGCCCCTTACTCTCCAACTGCCCCTTCCTCTCCCACTGCCCCTTACTTTCCCACTGTCCGTACTCTCCCACTGCCCCTTACTCTCCCATTGCCCCGTACTCTCCTAATGCACCTTACTCTCCCACTGCCCCTTACTCTCCAACTGCCCCTTCCTCTCCCACTGCCCCTTACTTTCCCACTGCCCGTACTCTCCCACTGCCCCTTACTATCCCACTGCCCCATACTCTCCCATTGCCCCATAATCTCCGACTGCCCCTTACTTTCCCACTGCCCCTTCCTCTCCCACTGCCTCTTACTTTCCCACTTCCCGTACTCTCCCACTGCCCCTTACTCTCACATTGACCCATACTCTCCCATTGCCCCCTACCCTCCCACTGCCCCTTAGTCTCATACTTCCCCTTACTCTCCCATTGCCCCATACTCTCCCACTGCCTCTTACTCTCCCATTGCCCCTTACTCTCCCACTGCCCCTTACTCTCCCACTGCCCCTTACTCTACCACTGTCCCCTCTCTTTTCCCCGGGTCCCTCCTCTTCCCTCACTTCAATCCTACTCGCCCACTACCCGGATGGAGGCACTGTTTCGCTTGTTCCGTGTCCGTAACAGTTTCCCAGGAGCTGCCAATACCTGCCTGTGTACACCGCAATGTTCACAGTTGGGGAGGTCTCATTCACGATGTTCACAGTTGGGGAGGTCTCATTCACGATGTTCACAGTTGGGGAGCTCTCATTCACGATGTTCACAGTTGGGGAGCTCTCATTCACGATGTTCACAGTTGGGGAGGTCTCATTCACAATGTTCACAGTTGGGGAGGTCTCCTTCACGATGTTCACAGTTGGGGAGTTCTCGTTATCAGTGTCTCACACTAATCCCCGCCATTCGTGTCTGGCTCTGTTTACCATGTGTCTTCTATTTACAATGCGTCTTCTATTTACAATATGTCTTCTGTTTACAAGGTGTCTTCTATTTACCATGTGTCTTATATTTACAATGTGCCTTCTAGATACCATGTGTTTTCTATTTACCATGCGCCTCTTTACCAGGGGTCTTATATTTACCATGTGTTTTCTATTTACGATGTGCCTTCTATTTACCAGTCTCTTCTACTTAGAATGTGTCTTCTATTTGCAATGCAGGATGACCGAATGAGTTAGAGCATCCGTCTCCTGCGTTGTTAGATAGTGGGTTCGTGTTGCAATATGTCTGAACCCCAAACATTACTAGTCTGCACAGGTGTGTTCTGACAACTGCCTGTCAGTTCCCACCTGTCATTACTCTCAACAACTCCTAAGAAATAAAGGAAGAGAAGTTGTGCAAGATTGACAGTGAAGAGGTTGTGCTTTATTGGCATCAACCCCTGTTCACCTACTGGCGACCTATCACCCTCACTCCTTACCAACTGCCCGCACAGATCCTCCTGACTATTGCAGGTGTATATAATACCCCTGTCACATTACAACGTTTCTGCCGGCGTGCCGACAATGCACAAAATATTTGCAACCCGTCAAGAGACGTCCAACTTTTCGGCGTTTTGGGAGAAAACTGGACGGGTTAGTAGCATGGTATTAGCGCGCCTCCAACGAGGTTCGACGCGCGGCAGACGAAAGTGTCAACCTCCCGCCAGCGGGTTCCCAGCGTGTTGTTAGCGTGTTGTCGGCGCGCTGTCGGCGCATTGACGGCGTGGAGGCAGCGAGTTGGTATCGTGTTAGTATTGTGTGGCCCCGTACACACCCGCCCTCAACACGTCAGGACGCGCCGGCAGTGCATCCAGACCTGCCGCCAACGCGTCCAGGCACGCCGGCAACACGTCCAATGCGCTGAAAAACGCTGGCGGAGTGCCGACAATGCGCCGATAACACGCTGATGGCACGCTGGGAACCCGCTGGCGGGACTTTGCAGACGCGCCGACGGGGGAAAAAAAGCCAATGTTAACCAACGTTGATCAACGGTCTGCCAGCGTTCACTCGGCGTCTTGGTAACGCGTCCGTAACGCCCCCTCCAACCCGTCGGCGCGCGTCGGTCCGCGCCGAAAGTTTTGTGCAAGCACAAAACTTTCGCGGTGGAGCGACGCGCGCCGACGTCTGCATTCACACGTTGCTATGTACCGACGCGCCGGAAACGCCTCGGTAACGTACCGGTAACGTACCGGAGATGTACCGACGTTTCTCCCAAAATTGCAACACGTCAGCACGCGTCGACCCTCGTTGGGCCGAAACGTCGTAATGTGACAGGGCCATTATAGAATCAGTGCATGCAGCCCATTGAACCGGAGTCCAATGGTTGTTGCACACAGCTCAGTGTCTTTTGAATAGATATTGCTTGTTTGAGTGTAGAAAGTGGAATGTGTCCCTTGTGGGCTCTGTGTGACAGGTATAAGGAATGCAGGTGACTGGGCTCATGCAGCAAGGCAAGCAGACACCCTCTACAGCCTGGGTGGGCAACGCCCTAATAGGGGGCAGCTGTCACTCAACACCAGCTGCAGGTGGTGTCCATAACGTATGAAGGATGGATGTGTGTGCTTGTCCATCAGTCCTGTCATAACATGTAGTTGCAGAAAGTTACGAAAAACATATATCAATGCCTTCTCTGCCCCTTCTCCGCCCCTCCGCAACTCCACACATTTTCCCTTCAGGGCTTCGTCCCGACATCGATCAACAGATCGACGGTCACTGGAGGCGCACTACCCCCTCCCCTCACACTCCCCCCTCCCCTCACACTCCCCCCACCCACCTACTCCCACCTCCCATTCCACTCCCCCCTCCCCTACCACTCCCCCGTCCCCTCCCACTCCCCCTACCCACCTACTCCCACCTCCCATTCCACTCCCCCCTCCCTTCACACTCCCCCCTCCCCTGCCACTCCCCCTACCCACCTACTCCCACCTCCCATTCCACTACCCCCTCCCCTCCCACTCCCCCCTACCCACTCCCACCGCCCCCTACTCACTCCCCCTGCCTCTCCTCCTCTCCCACTCCCCTCTCACTGCCTCTCCTCTCACACTACCCCGTCCCCCTGCTCTCTTCCCTCTCTCCACTACCCCCTCCCCTCAGCATCTCCCCTCTCCCTCCCACTCCCTCCTCCCTCTCCTCTCACTGCCCTCTCCCGCCTAATACCCCCCTGCCCTCCCTCTCACCACTACTCTCCCACTGCATCTCCCCTCCCACTACCCCCTCCCCTGCCTCTCCATCTCCCCACTACTCCCACCTCCCATTTCCTCTGCCTCCCTCTCTCCCACTCACTCCTCCCCTCCACTCAAGTCTCTGCTACCACTTCCCACCCCTCCTCTCCCCTCCATCCTCCCCGTCCTGCCTCGCCCTCTACCCTACCACCCCCATCCCTGCCTCTCCCTCCCACTACCCCGTCCCCATTCCCACCCCCTTCCGCCATCCTCTCCCTCCCCTCTCCACTTACCACTCCCCCCGCGTCCCTCTCCCACTCCCTCCCACCCCACGCCCACTCCCCCCTCCCCTGCCACTCCCCACTCCCACTACCCCGCCCCCTCCTCTCCTCCAAGACGTCCCTCTACTCACCCCCTCCCTCTCCAACATCCCTCCGAATCCAGGCCCCCTCGCCTCGTCCTCCCACCCTCTCCCTCCCCCTCTCCCTTCCTCATTCCACTCCATCTTCACCCCTCCGTCCCTCCTCCTCACCCCTTCCTGCGCCTCTTCCAACCGTCGCAACTCCCACTCCTCGTCATCCTCCCTCATCCTCGACCCAACGAATCCTCCTATCTTCCCACTCCCCGCCCGTCCCCATTCTCATCCGCCGCCCCCTCCCTGCCATCCTCCTCTTCCCGCCTCTTTTTCACAATTCCCTTCCCCGCCGCCACCGCCCACCCGCTTCCCTCCCCCCTCCACCCCTCATCCCCCTCCTCTTTTCCTCGTCCCTCCTCCGCCCTCCCTCCTCCCGCTTCCCCTCCTCGCTCGTCCCCAATGTCCAGTACATCCCCTACGGTACACCCCCTCACCCCCACTACCTTCCCCCTCCGTACACCCCCGCACCCCACTGCCCCGCCTCTCGCCCCCTACTGTACACCCCCTTCACCCCCACCACCCCGCCTCCCTCCCCCGACGTACCCCCCCCACCCCCACCACCCCCCGCCTCACTCCCCTACTGTGCCACTCCCCCACCACCCAGCCTCCCTCCCCCTACGGGTCACCCCTCACCCCCCACCACCCCGCTCCCTCCCCCTACGGTACACCCCCTCACCCCCACCGCCCCTCCTCTCTCCCCCTACTGTACACCCGCCTCAACCCCACACCCGCCTCCCTCCCCCCCCCCCCCCTGCACACCCGCGGTGTCACATCAGCGTTACTCCCGGTCCGACTCGGGTTAACAGACCGGCCTGGTCGGCTACAAGTGTTTGTCTGCCCACCCTTAACTCTACCTACACACACCAACACACCTACCAAAGCACACACCAAAGCACACACCAATACACACCAACACACACCAACATATAGCTACACACACCAACACATAGTTCCACACACCTACCAAAGCACACACCAACACACAGCAACGCACACCAACACCCACCAACACACACCAACACATAGCTATACACAAGTAGACACCAACACACACCAACACACACCCAAACACACAGCAGCACACACCTACAGACACCTACCAAAGCACACACGAACACACACACCAACACATACACCAACACACACCAACACATAGCTACACACCTACACACACCTACCAGAGCACACACCAACACACACCAACACACACACCAACACATAGCTACATACCTACACACGCCTACCAAAATACACACCAACACACACACCAGCACACACTGGTACACAGCTACACACACTAACACACACTAACACACACCAACACACTCATCGACACTTTCCCACAGACAGGACAGCACATACCACAGCCTATGATGAACCAGTTGTAGACCACTGGTTGGAACGGAAAATAGCCCAAACTGCAAATGTTACACTGAGCAGGATCGATAGGATGACCTACACCTTCACAGGTAGACACTCTACCGCCTGAGCTATGGCCCGCTCCCCTCGGTTAGTTGGGGGTCATACAGTTGTAAAGTCGACGGCTGGTGCTTTGAGTGGTGTAGATAGGGTAATAAGAAATCACTACATGCAAGGAAGGAAAGTAGATAAAGAGTGAAAGGTAGGAGAGTGAGACTCTCTGATTTATTGTATTTATAGTTTCAAGAACAAGATGGTGGTGATCACATGATCCAGTCTTACAATCCCTAACAGGCATTCCTCTATCCACCAATGAGGGTTCAATATCCTTGTAAACAAGTCATAGTTAGATCTGGTTACATTGCCCTGTTGTGTCTGGTGCAGTGATCCATAAATAACTCTTGGAGGGGAGGGGGTATGTGAGGTGACTTCCCAAAGAATGTCCCACATGTCAAGAAGTGACCCTCTCTCAAGTCAAGAAGTGACCCTCTCTCACTATCTATATTGATTTACAATTTCTATTTTCAATTAGTAATGGATCACCAACTCCACATATACGTTATATGCCTTCGGTTTTACATACCATTTACCATTTTATAGACAAGTTGCAATTTATTATAACAGAGTTCTCCATAGCCCATATCTCATATATCAGCAAATTTTACACAGTGATTAAACATATCTGACTAAAAACTAACATTTCAACCATGTGAAATAGAGCACAGAAACGTAAGCCAAAACAGCATACAACTGTGGTAACATTACATGTGATATATGATATATAAAATCAGCAGTAACAGACTTTTCAAGTTAATAATGGAGAATCAATTTTTGGTAAAAACCAGTTTCCCTAAAAAATGTACAGTGAGTTGCAGATGGAATCGGCACGAGTCCCTCATGTCCTCATTTCCAAATACATCATTTTCTAACTGGTTCTCGGTGAGGACATCTCACTAAGATGTGATGCACCATCAGTATACACCGGCAGTGCTCACACTGAGGTGGACGGTCCCCAGCCAAAATAAAACTGTGCATCAAGAAAGTATGACCTTGCACTTGTAACCAATGTACAACTCTGTAGCATTTATGGGCACCGCGTCTTAAACTGGATCCTGCTAGTCTGGGTGATCTAAAACATTATCATTATGATTAGTAGATATAAAACTATCAATGATGTAGGTGTTCGTTGGGGTTTTGCGTCCTAGCAAGAGCTAAGGTAGTATTAGGGCGGTGGAGGTGAAGGCTGATTCTTGTTATTTTTTCACTTCTTCCATTGAATAATTATCAGTGGCATTGCTATCTTACTTTTATAGCGATTTCTGTCGATGATGCGTCCCACCATTAGTCAAATTAATTGTAAGTCATCTTTTTTTGGATGAGGTAAATGAATTTTGTGGTGTTCTCTGTGGCAGAGTGGTTAGAGTGATTGACATTTTTGTAGGTCAGACTCATAATCTGAAGGTCTGTGGTTTGATTCCCCATGTCCCCACCTCTGCCAATTTGGATTTCCACCACTGTGTATAACTTACAGCGTCATCATGGGCTGGTTGCTCTCATACTATGTCTATGTTGTGTGGGAGGTTAAAAATCCCTTTGGTCAGTAAAAGTGATAGGCAGTATAAATCTTCAAGACAAAAATGTAAATCTTTTGTCAGCACCAAAGCACTGGTATTCCGGCTGTACGTGTTACAGGTATCTTGGTATTTACACAATAATTATTTTTAACATGTTTCATATAGCGTCTTGAGATGTGAAGTAGATTCTGAAATTAAAGTGTACAAAATGCAGAAAGTAATGAGTATGAGGCACGTTAAATCAGTTTACATTTACATAAAAGGTTTTAGTTGTTGGTATGTTTGTGTTAGTAAGTCACAATGTCTTGACTATTGGTTTGTTCTGTAGTATAGAAATATATTTATTTGCTGCTGTGAGGAATGAGCAATCCTGATGTTGGTGGGAAGGGACTATTGGAGGGCGAGGCCCTCAGGTTTACGTCCATGAATTGTTTAATGCTTAGAATGACATATGTACAGGCAATGCACTTACCCATACATACACAGGGTAGGTTCTACGACCATACAGTGCATAGCTTGTACAGGATCCTGGCCACGGCAACCAGTGTCATGGGGGTGATGAAAATGGGGAAAATACACCTAGAGTAGATATCGAACCCACCCCTCTTGCAATCTGGGCTAGTGTGCTAACAATTACACTACCTAGGCTCCCTGGTTCAATTATCCTATCCAAGCCTACCTGTTTATGTGGATTCTTGCTTGAAAGGTTAGTGAAGATTGTACATAACGTGTTAACACCGTGAGCTGTGAGTCGTAACTGTTTATTGGAACATCGATACCCAGCAAGAGCAAAAGAATCTCCGGTGGACTGGACACCTCATGAGGATGTCATCAGACAGGATACCAAAGCAGATCTTCTATTATCAACTGTCTTCTGGTTACAGAAAGAGAGGGCGCCCTCGTCTCCGGTTCAAGGATACCATTAAGAGAAACCTGAAGCTGAGAGACATTAAGACCGACTCATTGACATCACTCTCACATCGGAGAGCTAAATGGGGAGCGGCAGTCAAGCAATGAAAGCAGTCTCTGTTGCATCGCGACCGACAGCATGATGATGATGATGATACCCAGCATGCCTCAGCCCTTACCTGGGTGTGACCTCTGACCTCTGATCGTGATACATTAGAAAGACTACCACGCAATTATTGACTTCCTGTATTTATTAACAGAATGATTTAGAAAAGAGCCAAACCTGGGAAATGAATTACATTATTTCTCCACCAACTAATATTTACAGTGTCTAAAAGTATGTTCAACCATATTTCACTTTTATTTCACATCTACAAGGTTATTTAACTATTGAGTAGGGGACCATTTTTTTCATTTACTAACTTTAAGCTTAAAATGGCACTAGAGTCGTTCAAGCCTGTACATCCAGCATTGTTTTAAAGTAGCACTGTGAAATAATGTGTGTAATATTAAAGCTGCATAATACAATGGACCTGGGCTTGAGCTTCTCCAACTTTTCAATATAAATATGTTACGTTTATCGCTAGAATCCACATTACTAGAAAGCTGCATAGTCCAACGAAAACATCACATTTTCAAAACTGAAACAATTATTTAGATTTGATTCTACATATCTAATTTAGATATTGTTTCACTTATTAAGCACAAGTCACCACACAGAACGGGATACAGAATCACTTTAATAGAATCTGTTACTGCATAGGCCTATCGTGTCAGAGTTTGTGCGTGCTTGCCTAAATTTATTCGCATGTTTACACTTCAAAGATCTCAAACGGTAGTTATTTAAAACACAAATTACTTCAAGTGAAAGTAAGGTCGATTATAATGATCAGCCTAATGTATTTATCTCAGAAAATTATAGAAACTCAAAGCCATCGGTCTATGCAACTTTAATTTGGACTAACTGTTATTTTGATTATAAATAGCTAACTTTGGAGATATTTGCAGTTTGGGTTATTTTCCGTTCCAACCAGTGGTCCACAACTGGTTCATCAAAGGCAGGGCATCCTCCCATGCCCTCTTCCCTCCTCTTCCTCCTGTCCTGTTTGTCTCTGGGAAAGTGCATATAAAAGACCCATTGCTGCTTATTGGAAAGAGTAGCCTATGTGGCAGCAGCGGGTTTCCTCCAAAGAAATATGTCAGAATGACCATATGTTTGATGTCCAATACCTAATGATACAAAAATCAATGTGCTCTAGAGGCATCGTTAACTAAAACAAACTTTACTTGAACTAAGTTCGATATGTAGCATCAAACTTTGGTTTTATAATTGTCTCGGATTGTGCAGCTTTAATGACACTGCTCAGTTGCCTCTTTGACCCTTGACCCCCACGAAGCGGAGTATTACATGTCCACTTCTAATGGAGCTACACTGGTCCTCAGTCCTGAGTGTGCATCAGTACGCACCTCACAGACCCGAAGCATTCTCAGACCAGCACTTATAGAGTTGGTTGTTTGGGAGTTTACATCCTGGTAACATCTAAGATCATATCAGGATGGGTACCGACTGGTGACAGTGCGCACTCATGGCGAATTTATAGTGCTGCCCCACTGGGAAATCAGGCCACCAGCACCAATATCCCCCTCAGTCACATTATCCTGACACTGAGCTAACCAGTCCCTTCCCTTCCTGGTAATGCTGAGTGCCAGGCTAGGAAGTGACAAGTATCAATGTTATAAGTCATTGGTTTGACTCGACCAGGAACCGAACTCCCGACCTTCTGCACGCGAGGTCCACGCTCTACCGATTAGGCCACCGCGCAGGTGGCTTATAGAGTAGAGCTGTCAGTGAACAGGTTGTACATAAATCACATGGCACCTGTGTGATAACAATTGTAATCTGTCGGATAACTTGTTATGCTAACATTATGTAGGATGGAGCCGAACGATCTTGTATCAGCTTGTGCCGCTCGTTACTGCTTATTTGCTACTGTACCTAGCTATGCATGATTATGTATCTCGCCACACCCGTCTATTTTTAACCGGCCCAGTGTTGGGTTATATATATTATATGTTCATTATATATACCTATTACCGCATTCCTATCCATAAGCTCCCATTGCCTATTCCAGCAGGGAACCACCTAACTGCCAGGTTCCATCAACCTGGGCCCATATGTATGTGTCCGGGTTAGCGGTCGTAACTCACACGTCGTGCGGATTTGCCGGGTTAGCGGCGAAAGTGTCAATGTATGTGCACGGGTTAGGCAAACTCTTGGAGGGTTAACGTCGCCTCCACTAACCCCAAGCGAAACCAGGGTTAAAGGTGGGGTTAGGCAACGATTATGACCAAATCTATTCAATGCGATCATATTTAACAAAATTACATACGCAATAAGTGAAATTTGATCAATTTAACCCTAAATTCGAACCATTATTAACGCTA
This sequence comes from Branchipolynoe longqiensis, assembly GCA_030323885.1. Classification (NCBI taxonomy): domain Eukaryota; kingdom Metazoa; phylum Annelida; class Polychaeta; order Phyllodocida; family Polynoidae; genus Branchipolynoe; species Branchipolynoe longqiensis. The sequence continues at coordinate 61,522,679 of CM059200.1, read as the reverse complement.
CCGCCGCATTGGCGGCGATATTAATAGTGTCAAATCGACGACTGTAAAGTAAACAAATCGCCACCGCCACCGCTGCCGCAACGTCGATATCCATACTGGCATAACGCCAGCGGCAATGTTTTACGCCCAAATCTATTCAATGCGATCATATTTAACAGAATTACATACGCAATAAGTGAAATGTTATCAATTTAATCCTAAATTTGAACCATTATTAACGCTGCCCATTGGTGGCGATATTAATAGTGTTGAATGGACGAATGTAAAGTAAACAAATCGCCGCTGAAACGTTAGCTAACTCAGGTGTGACACATTTGGAACACCAGGGTTAGATAACCTGGGACCCGCCTTTAACCCTGGTACGGTTAAAAATTGGCTCATACATATGGGCCCAGAGCGATAAGGTTTAACTCACTTGTGCTTGTGCTAGCCAGGCCCAGAGGGCCTTGGGCACCAGCTCATCTGCTCAAACTACGCAAGTATGGCTCGGGGGGAGGTGATGCATATACATGCTCCCGCGTCATTAGTCTCACTCGAGTTGAATTTTTACTTTAAAGCTGCATAGATGAAATATCAAATTTTAAAAAACCCACCAATTATCTAGATTTGATCTTACATGTCTAATTTAGATACTGATGCACTTATTAAGCATTTGTTTCTGCGTAGAAGGCAATACTGAGTCAATTTAACATAACCTGTTACTGCAGAAGTCTATGGTGTCAGAATTTTGGCAGACTTGCCAAAATGAATTTTCCATGTTTGCACTCAAAATATCTCAAAAGTTTACCATTTAAAATAAAAGTAACTTTGAACTAATGTAAAGTAGTGATCCATTTAATACATTTTTCTCAGAAAAATACAGAAATTCAAACCCATCGGACTACGCAACTTTAAATAAATGGCAGGGTTTTCAGAGGTCCAGCCAGAGTTGGTGCTCAACCCAATTTATCATGTTGTCTCCTTACTTGTGGAATAATATAAATACAGTCATCATCATCATCATCATCATCATCATGCTGTCGGTCGCGATGTGACAAAGACTGCTTTCATTACTTGACTGCCGTTCTCCATTTTTTGTGCGGTTGTACATTTCATGAAAGCTGCCTGCAAAGGTGTTGAAGTGCTGCTGGCTTTTGCAAGTTACCAGCGACACTCTCTCCGGGAGCAAATAGAGGTTTCACACCGGCAAGAACATGGCAAGACAGGCGCAAAACTATTTGTCCCTGCAGTGGCTGGTCGGGAGATGTTGGGAGTTCCATATATCAACCGTCCTTAATGCTGCCATGGTGACATGGTTTTCTGTTTAGGGTTTGCTCCCTTAGCCTTTGGTTCTGTCAAGAACCTGTACCACAAGGCAGTGGTTTACAACTCTGCAGGGCAGGGGCGTCAAACTCCCTGAGGTATTGCAATACCTGCAATACCTGCAGAAATACAGTAAAACCTCTCTAACCGATCACCTCTGTAATGTACGTCTGAACACCTTGAGTAGCGTGATGGAACTGTTTATTTACATACGTGTTACCCCGCATGCCCCGTACATGACGTCACGGTTACCTATGACACGGATACATAACATCTCATTTCCATGGAATTATTGAGCCTAACACGCATGAACACACAACCCTAAGTGAACAAGTTAACAAAGATAACCTGTCTTAAATGTAATATATACTTAATCTAACACAACACATTTTCCCCTTTTCTGATGTTTTTTATCAGTGTTCCAAATGTAGCCGATGTGAACCCCAAAGGTGCACATGCCAACACCGTAATAGTAAGTCAAAGCAAAGTTCTTAAAGAAACCCTAACCTGTTCGGTGGACGAATGTGTCTACCATAACGTGTTTGATATGTATGCGTCATATCACCTTTGTGGTCACCGTTGTCATCCCGAGCTGTCCTATCATTTGGCATTTCATGTGGACTGTCCGGGGGACATTTATATATGAATTTCCTATTTCGGCGCACAATTTTATTGCCACTGTTAACGATCTCATAATCCCTTGGTCCAGGTGTATTATTATGAACGATCTTCCCTGATCTCCATTGTCCCATGTGATCCTTATACCTAATGTTATCACCTGGCTTAAGTGTGGTCAATGGTGTTCCAGCTTTCCTATCAAAGTGTTCTTTCTGATTTAATTGATTATGTTTCAATAACAACAATTTGGACGTTTGTACACACGGTTTCAACTTAATATCTAACACAGGTAAGCGTGTTCTCAACCTGCGAGACATCAGCAGTTGAGCTGGTGACGCCCCTATGCCTTGCAATGTAGTGTTACGGTAGTTCAACAGGCCTAGATACATGTCCCCATCATCCTGTTGTGATTTTTTTATTATATTCTTTATAGTTTGCACATATCTCTCTCCCTGGCCATTGCTCTGGGCGTGCATCGGATTTGTATATACAGGTGCAAAGCCATATCCGGTATAGAAATTGGTATATTCGATACTTTTGAATTGAGGTCCATTGTCAGAAACGACATACTTAGGTATACCGTACCTGGCAAATATCTGCTTTAGCGCTATGATCACAGCTTTGCTAGTGGTGGTCTGCATTTCAATAACCTCGGGGAACTTGGTATAATAATCAACCATCACTAAATAATTACAATCATTAACATGACATAAGTCCACCCCTATTTTATAAAACGGTACATCTACTACCGGGTGATTCATGAGAGGTTCTTTATGAGGTGCACTCCTAAATTCTTGACATATTTGGCATCTAGCAATTTTGTCCTCAATTTGAGTGCCCATGCCCGGCCAGAACACAGTATCCCTCGCCAATTGCTTACATTTAATGATCCCTAAGTGGGACTCATGGATTTTATTTAATACATCCGCTTGCAACGATTTAGGAATAACTATCTGCGTGCCCTTTAATACCAAACCGTGAGATGATGTGATGTCCCTATTATAAGTGTAGAACGGCTTAATCATTGGTGATACCATCTTGTTATTACTGGGCCAACCATCAAGAACGTAACCAATTATCTTTTGCAGGGTTTTGTCCACTTTGGTTTCTGATATGACTCGCTGTACCATATCCGTCTCAATATCCACGGTTGCCACCGACACATCGTGATCAAAAAGATCATTTGGCTCTATGCTAGACGTGTGTGCTCTTGACAGTGTATCTGCAAAATAAAGTGTTGACCCCTTAGTGTAAACTACTGTTAAATCATAATTCTGTAACCTCATTCTCATACGCTGCATGCGAGCTGAGAGTTCATGTATAGGTTTCAGCATAATGGATTCTAACGGCTTATGATCTGTTTGCACAATAATATTATTACCGTATATATACTCGTGAAACTTTTTACACCCGAAGCAAATAGCCAGAAGCTCCTTTTCTATAACTGCGTAACTTATTTGACATTTATCTAACGCTTTGGAAGCCATTGCAACTGGTCGACCATCCTGAAAAATGGTTGCCCCCAATCCATATTTGGAAGCATCGACCTGCAAGACTATTTGCTCCCTACAATCAAAATACCTAAGGATCGGTGCATCTCTTAACAGCTGTTTTAGTTTCTTAAATGCCATTATCTGCGGTTCGTCCCAATGCCAGGCTATGTTTTTCTGTATGACTGTTCGTAATGGTTTTGTTATTTGTGCCATGTTACTTATGAATTTGCTGACGTAGCCTATCATTCCCAAGAACCGCTGTACAGCAGGTTTGTCAGTCGGATCAGGCATGTCTATGATTGCCTGTACTCGCTCTTCATTCGGCCTTAATCCATCAGCAGTAATTAAGTGCCCTACATAATTGACACTTGTTTGGCAAATTTTTTGACTTTTGTGGATTTAACTTTAGATTCATCAGTCTGGCACGGGATAATACCGCTTCTAACCGCTTATTATGTTCAATTACAGTTCTACCGTGTACTAAGATGTCATCCGATATTACATGAACTCCTTCAATTTAGCATGTCATTCATTTCTTTAATAAAAATGTCTCCTGCCGTTTTAATACCAAAGGGTAACCTGGTGTAACGGAACCGACCCCATGGGGTATTAAATGTACAAAGTTTGGAACTATTATTATCAAGCTGTACCTGCCAATACCCACTATTTGCGTCGAGCACGGAGAAAAATTTAGCCCCGTGTATTTGTGCTACAACTTCCTCTACCGTTCGGACAGGATACGGGCCTCGCAGGATAGCTTTATTTAACTTGGTGGGGTCCAAACACACTCTAATTTTGCCCGGTTTCCGAACAATTGTAATAGAGCTGACCCATGGGGTTGGTTCCTCCTCCTTAACAATTACACCTAATTTTAACATGCGGTCCAATTCATTCTTGGCATCCGTCATAATTGCTACAGGTATCCTACGTGGAGGATCAATTACAGGAGGTACAGATACATCTACATGAATTGTGGCATTCACTTTTATAAGGCCTAAACCCTCAAATACATCAGAAAAATTATTTACCAGATGTTGTGCTTGTGATACAACCGTACTGTCTTGAATAACATCAACCCGAGATATTAGGCCTAAAGTAACACACGCTTCTTTGCCTAGGATGGCACTCCCCGCATCTGTGACTTGAAATTTCAGTCGTCTCCCTCTGACATCCAAATGCACCTCTCCAGCTGGCATTACCCGATCACCGTTGTACATCACTAAATGGCACTTGGAAGGATTCAGCACTACATTTACCAATTTGTGGTACACATCCAGCGGTAAAATGTTCGCTTCTGATCCGGTATCCATCTTGAAGGATACATCACAATCTTGAATCCTCACAGTCGTAAACCACAATCCATCCTTCAACCCGTCACTTTTGTAAACTGCTCCGACGAACAGATCATATGCTTGACCCAGATCCTCTTGCGCGTCATGAACGTTATTTGGGTCAACCATCACCTCGTTAACTGGCACAGTTGCATTTAACTGAGCTCGGCATACTTTGCGAAAATGTCCTAATTTATGACACCCATCACATGTCTTCCCACGAGCTGGGCAACTCCCTCTTGGGTGATTATATCCACATTTATCACACTGAAATGAGGTAAGTCTTGTTTGCCGAAATCTCGAAGATGGTGGTACCCATGGTTGCGATGGGCGAGACGTCAGACCTTGACGACGGCTATTGACAGTGTCGATGCTGGCCACATTTTCATCAGAACGAACATCATTATGAACCAACTGAGTAGATTTGTGCTCACTTAACCTGCACATTTGCACACATTGATCGAGAGATAAATTCGGTGTCTGTAACAGTCTGTTTCGAAGTGTATTATCCTTGATACCACAGACCAGTCTGTCACACAACAAGGAATCCTCGATATTGTCATAGCAACAGTGTTCTACCCGCGATTTAAGCTCCCGAATGTAGGCTTCAATGTTTTCGCTCGTCTGATTATACGAGTTGAATTGATAACGTATGACGGTGATGTTTGATTTACCTTCACAGTATTCATTAAAAGCAGCAATGAGTGGAGCAATTTTATCCCGATCTGTCGCCTCTATCCTGAGCGTCTTGTGGATTTTCTGGGCTTCCCTACCTGCGACGTGCAGGAATACGCAGCATTGTACTCTTTCAGACTTGGACGATGCACCCGACGCTGTCGCATAAATCTCATATGCTTGCAACCATGATCTCCAGTTCATGGCCATGTTGTCTTCAACATTTAAAGCAGACGGGGTTTTCAATCCCGTTAATGCCATTTCGTCGAGTGCTCCCACGTATCTGACACCATGTAATGTACGTCTGAACACCTTGAGTAGCGTGATGGAACTGTTTATTTACATACGTGTTACCCAGCATGCCCCGTACATGACGTCACGGTTACCTATGACACGGATACATAACAACCTCCACAGATCGACCACTCCCCTATATCAAATCACTTTATTTATTTAATTTTTTTTAATTTTTTTATTGACAAGGTATTTACTCTGCCCATAACGTATAAGCTCCTGTCAGGGTGCTTGTTTTCAATGCTGGACAGCTGTGGTGCTGTCTTGGTCTGTTCCTTTGCCCAGGATTGTTTACCTGTGTCTGCTCGGGTCAGCCTTCTGCAATTTTGGTTGTTAGTAATCGCCTATGTTAGTTTTTTTGTAATTTTCCAGTTTTTTTGTCTAGTCTGAGTAATGATACCTTAGCCTACTAGGTACATCTACTTGGGTGACATGCCGGCTTGCGGGAGAGGATCCCGTTCCATTCAGATTTTTGTTATTTGTTACAGCATCCTTTCACCTAAACGATGTCCTTAGTTAGTGCACTTGTGTGCTAGAACACACTCGGAGCCTTTAGGACTGCGGCCAGGTGGGATGGCTGTGTTGCTTGCCTAGCCATTTTGTATTTCAGGGTGGATCAGTTGCATGACCATGGCCTGTCCACTTCTGTGTTGGTTTGTGCCATTACACATACCCAGGTGGACTGTGCCATGTGGTGATAGCTTTCCTGATTTCTTTAATACTTAGGAGAGCTAATTTCACTATTTTTTCTGTTTAGTGCCTACCACTTTTCCTGGCCTGTCTTTTTGCTTTCTGTGCCAGTACACAGCAAGCATTCACGGTGCTCAGGGGCAGGTGCGGTTTTGTTGTGTCAGTAAGTAATTGTTTTCTTTAGGAATTTTTTGTAGTGGTCAGGGTTACGGATTGCCCGCAATTTTACATTTTGTTTATTCCAGGCATGTGCTGCCATGGTTAGTACACTGCTCTCACGTATTTTCATGTTGCTTCTTTCCGTTACGAGTATTGGGCTGCCATGTGTCTAGTGTCCCTGCGGCGGGCTACTGTGTAATCTGGTTTTGTGGTGTAGTGGTGTGCTAGTATTTTCAGGTGCGTTTCTCTTCTGCTTGTTGGGTCCCAAACGATCACCCATAGAATACCATTGTAACACTAACAAAAACCTCCCTAAACCGAGCACCTCCCTAAATGGACCATTTGAAGTCGGTCCCATGGCCGGTCGATCTAGTGAGGTTTTACTGTAATACAAATAAAAATGCCTGCCAATCAGAACGTCACAAACGACAGCCTAATAAACAAGTTCAATAAATACCCTACCTTTTTTGGTCGGTGCGTCGAGGTGTTAGTTCAACGTCCTCACGTGTTGGTAACTATGGTTACTACATCTCCTCCACTAGGTGCAGGTAGCATAGGTAGGGGCGGGGCCCCGCCCTCCTGCCCGGCGTGCATCGCCACGCCCACTGGCCCGTTGCTAGGTGACACCTCCTCCTGAGTCACTCCCTGGGCTCATCTCCTACTTCCGGTAGTCTGCGTCTGTACGGCATCACATGGGAGGGGGACGGGGGGAGGGGGGAGATGGGAGGGGGGTAGTGGGGAGTGGGGAGTGGGGAGAGGGGAGGGGGCAGGGGGGGGGAGGGGGAGGCTCAGACCCACGTTAGTGAGGGCGTGTTGGAGGGAGGGGACGGGCTTGTGGCTGTGTGGTTGGGTTCTTTCGTATGGCAGTGTTGTGGTGGTGGTGTCCTAGTGTTGTGGTGATGTTTTGGTGGTATGTCGTGGTTGGTGCTTTGTTGTTGCGTTGGGGTGCTGATGTTGTGGTGGGGTGCTGGTGTTGTGGTAATGTGCTGGTGTTGTGGTAATGTGCTGGTGTTGTGGTGGAGTGTTGGTTTTGTGGTGGAGTGGTGATGTTGTGCGGAGTGGTGGTATTGTGGTGGAGTTCTGGCGTTGTGGTGGTGTGACGGTGTTGCAGTGATGTGGTGGTGTGGTGGTGGTGTTGCGGTGTTGCGTTGGGGTGCTGGTGGTGTGATGATGTGTAGTGATGTGCTGGGACGGTGGTGTGCTGGTGTTGTAGTGACTGCTTTTGCTGATAATGGTGTTTTGATACGGTGCTGGTGTTGTGGTGATATGCCGATGTTGTGGTGGTGGTGAGGTGGTAGTATGCTGATGTTACCGAGGTGTGGTGGTGTGGTCATATCGCGGTGGTTGTGTGGGCGTGTGGTCGTGTGCTACTATACTAGTGGTGATGGTGTCACTTTGCTGCATGGTGGTGTATTAGTGTTTGATGGTGTTGATGTGTGGTGGTGTGGTGGTGCGGTGGTGCAGTGGTGTGGTTGTGGTGTGGTGTGGTTGTGGTGTGATTGTGATGTGGGTGTGGTGTGGTGTGGTTGTGTGGGTGTGTGGATGTGTGGTTGTGTGGGTATGTGGGTGTGTGGTTGTGTGGTTGTGTGGTTGTGGGGTGTGTGGTTGTGTGGTTGTGTGGTTGTGTGGTTGCGTGGTGGTGTGATGGGGTGGTGGGGCGGTGGTGTGGTGAGGTGGTGAGGTGGGGGTGTCGTGGTGTCGTGGTGTCGTGGTGTCGTGGTGTCGTGGTGTCGTGGTGTCGTGGTGTCGTGGTGTCGTGATGTGGCGGTGTGGTTGTGTGGTTGGTGTGGTGTGGCGGTGTGGTGGTGTGGTGGTGTGGGTGGGGTGGTGGTGTGGTGGGTTGTGGTGGTGTGGGGGTGGTGTGGGGGTGGTGGTGTGGTGGTGTGGGGTGCGGTGGTGCGGGGGGGGGGGGGGGGGGTGATGTGGCAGTGTTACGGTGTGGCGGTGTGACAGGGTTGTGGTGTTGTGACGTGGTGGTGTGGTGAGGTGGTGGTGTAGTGGTGTGGTGGGGTGGTGGTGTGGCAGTGTTGTGGTGTGGTGGCGTGGTGGTGTGGTGGTATGGTGGTGTGGTGGTGTGGTGGTGTGGTGGTGTGGTGGTGTGGTGGTGTGGTGGTGTGGTGGTGTGGTGGTGTGGTGGTGTCGTGGTGTCGTGGTGTGGTGGTGTGGTGGTGTGGTGGTGTGGTGGTGTGGTGGTGTGGTGGTGTGCTGGTGCGGTAGTGTGGTGGTGTGTTGGTGTGTTGCTGTATTGCTGGTGGTGGTGTGGTAGTATGGTGGTGTGGCAGTGTTGTGGTGTGGTGGTGTGGATGTGTGGGGGTGCTGCTGTTGGTGATGTGTCAGGGTGTGCTGGTGTGGTGGTGTGGTGGTGTGGGTATGATGCTATGATGTTGTCTCAGTGGTGGTCCGTCGTGGCCATCCTCAGCAGGCATTAATCACCTGTGGCCAGCAGTCACACTGCTCGACTCCCAGAGATTCACATCCTCACTCAGAGACACTGGGGACACTCCTCACACTCGGGCAGACTCGGGGAGAGTCCGCATGACTCGGAGAGACTTGAAGAACGTAGAGATGCTCACAGACTCACAGACTTGCGGAGACTCGCAGAAACTCAGAGGTGAGAACAGGTGTTCGTTACGACTCCAGCGAGACTCGGATCAACCGAGCGACACTCACCATGGCACGTGGGGCTTTGGAGGGACTCGAAGGGACTCGGGGGGATCCGGATGGACTCGGCGGGACCCGGAGCGACTCTGAGGGACTCGGAGGGACTCGGAGGGACTCGGAAGGACTCGGAGGGACTCAGAGGGACTCGGAGGGACTTGGAGGGACTCGGAGGGACTCGAAGAGACTCAGAATGGCTCAGAGGGACTCAGAGATAATCTGAGAGACTCGGCGCAGATGGGAGTGAATGAGGGAGACTCGGAGAGACTCAGAGGGACTTGAATAGACTCGGAGACTAACAAAGTCGCACTAGATTTCCAGGGGATGTGGCGAAACAGTGGCTCCACGCTGTGAGACAAGATGCTGGCTATGCTGCACGCGGTGGATGCGGTGGATGCGGAGCGCGAGGATCTCAGAGCTGAACTGGGGTCCGGCCACGCATCTCCGACTGGTCCCCTCGACTGGCGCCGCAGTGTGGGTGGGAGGTTGGAGGTTGGAGGGGTGGGGGGAGGGTGGGTGGAGAGTGCCCTATCCAGGTGTCGGGTGGGTGTGCCTCAGCAGGCCGCCCCGCCCCCTACCGGCGCGTCGCGTCGACGCTCCTCTCGGGCCCCGTGGAACGCTCCTGTCGGCACTTCCGGTTCCGGACTGCTGTCCCAGGAGCAGCTCAGGGCGCTGTACCAACCTGAGCGGGTACTCCCTGCCTCCTCCAGGTGTGTGGGTGGGGTCTATGTGATGATAACAAGGAGCAACTAGCAGGAGGAGGAGGAGGTGGCGGCGGCTTGTGTCGTCTGCTCCTCCGGACGCGGGGTGTGTGCAGTGTGGAGGGAGGCAGGACGCCTGGCGCGTCCACGGCCCGTCCTCACTCACGGCTTCGCAGGGCCCTTTCCGCCCGTAGACTGGTTCCCGTGCCCTGTCGTCTGCCTTGTCGGTAGTTCCCACGGTCTGGCCGTCTTTCAGCTTCACACAGCCTTTCCCGCTCTGCTCGTCCGTCCTGTCGCTGGTTCCCGCTCTGACCGTCTGTCCTACCCTGGTCCCCGACCTGGCGTCTCTCCTCTCGCTGGTTGCCGCGCTCTGATCGTCTGTCCTCTCACTGGTTCCCCTACTCGGACAGTGTCTCCTCCCGCTAGTTGCCGTCCTCTCGCTGGTTCCCGCTCAGACAGCTTTCTAGTCGCTGGTTGGTGCGCTTCTGCCTGTGCCCGGCATGTGTCTGTCGCACCTGCCCCGCCCGGCGCTGCGACCCGGCGTCCCGCCGCAGCGTTATCAGCCGGCTTATCGGGGCGCCCTATCAGGGTACCAGTGTACGGAGGTACCGAGGTACCGAGGTACCGGGCGGCAGCTGGATGTCACCTCCGTCCAGCGACTGCTGATGTCGTTGGCCAGATCTCGGCTGATGTGTGGTGCAGTTTGAGTTGGAGAGGTGATATGGGTAGTTGTTATAGGTGCAGGCTGATGTGGCTGTAGGTGAAGATGTAGTGGTGGTGTGTGCATGGTTGTTGTAGACTGTTGTGGCTGTAGTTGAAGGTGTAGTGGTGATGTGTGTGGTTGTTGTAGACTGATGTGGCTCTAGGTGAAGGTGTAGTGGTGGTGTGTGTGGTTGTTGTAGACTGATGTGGCTGTAGTTGAAGGTGTAGTGGTGGTGTATGTGGTCGTTGTAGTCTGATGTGGCTGTAGTTGAAGGTTTAGTGGTCGTGTATGTGGTCGTTGTAGACTATTATGGCTGTAGTTGGAGTTGGAGAGGTGATGTGTGTGGTTGTTGTAGACTGGTGTGGTTGTAGTTGAAGCTGTAGTCGTGATGTGTGTGGTTGTTGTAGACTGGTGTGGTTGTAGTTGAAGCTGTAGTCGTGATGTGTGTGGTTGTTGTAGACTGATGTAGCTATAGTTGAAGCAGTAGTGGTGATGTGTGTGGTTGTTGTAGACTGATGTGGTTGTAGGTGAAGCTGTAGTGGTGATGTGGGTGGTTGTTGTAGACTGATGTGGATGTAGTTGAGGCTGTAGTGGTGGTGTGTGTGGTTGTTGTAGGCTGGTGTGGTGGTAGTTGAAGCTTTATTGGTGATGTGTGTGGTTGTTGTAGACTGATGTGGCTGTAGTTGAAGCTGTAGTGGTGATGTGGGTGGTTGTTGTAGACTGATGTGGCTGTAGTTGAAGCTGTAGTGGTGATGTGGGTGGTTGGTGTAGACTGATGTGGCTGTAGTTGAAGCTGTAGTGATGGTATGTGTGGTTGTTGTAGGCTGGTGTGGTTGTAGTCGAAGCTGTAGTGGTGATGTGTGTGGTTGTTGTAGTCTGATGTGGTTGTACTTGAAGGTGTAGTGGTGATGTATGTGGTCGTTGTAGACTGATGTGGCTGTAATTGAAGGTGTAGTGGTGGCGTATGTGGACGTTGTAGACTAGTATGGCTGTAGTTGGAGTTGGAGAGGTGATGTGTGTGGTTGTTGTAGACTGGTGGGGCTGTACTTGAAGCTGTAGTGGTGATGGGTGTGGTTGTTGTAGAATGATGTGGCTGTAGTTGAAGTTGTAGTTGTGGTGTGTGTGGTTGTTTTAGGCTGGTGTGGTTGTAGTTGAAGCTGTAGTGGTGATGTGTGTGGTTGTTGTAGTCTGATGTGGTTGAACTTGAAGGTGTAGTGGTGATGTGTGTGGTTGTTGGAGTCTGATGTGGTTGTAGTTGAAGCTGTAATGGTGGTGTGCGTGGTTGTTGTAGACTGCTGTAGCTATAGGTGAAGCTGTAGTGGTGATGTGTGTGGTTGTTGTAGACTGATGTGGTTGTAGTTGAAGCTGTAGTGGTGATGTGTGTGGTTGTTGTAGACTGTTGTGGTTGTAGTTGAAGCTGTAGTGGTGATGTGTGTGGTTGTTGTAGACTGATGTGGATGTAGTTGAAGCTGTAGTGGTGATGTGTGTGGTTGGTGTAGACTGATATGGATGTAGTTGAAGCTGTAGTGGTGATGTGTGTGGTTGTTGTGGAATGTTGTGGATGTAGTTGAGGCTGTAGTGGTGGTGTGTGTGTTTGTTGTAGGCTGGTGTGGTTGTAGTTGAAGCTGTTGGGGTGATGTGTGTGGTTGTTGTAGACTGATGTGGTTGTAGTTGAAGCTGTAGGGGTGATGTGTGTGGTTGTTGTAGTCTAATGTGGTTGTAGTTGAAGGCGTAGTGGTGATGTGTGTGGTTGTTGTAGACTGATGTGGCTGTAGTTGAAGCTGTAGTGGTGATGTGGGTGGTTGTTGTAGACTGATGTAGCTATAGTTGACGCTGTAGTGGTGATGTGTGTGGTTGTTGTAGACTGATGTGGTTGTAGTTGAAGCAGTAGTGGTGATGTGTGTGGTTGTTGTAGGCTGATGTGGTTGTAGTTGAAGCTGTAGTGGTGATGTGTGTGGTTCTTGTAGGCTGATGTGGTTGTAGTTGAAGGTGTAGTGGTGATATGTGTGGTTGTTGTAGACTGTTGTGGGTGTAATTGAAGCTGTACTGGTGATGTGTGTGGTTGTTGTAGACTGATGTGGTTGTAGTTGAAGGTGTAGTGGTGATGTGTGTGGTTGTTGTCGACTGATGTGGATATAGTTGCAGCTGTACTGGTGATGTGTGTGGTTGCTGTAGACTGATGTGGCTGTAGTTGAAGCTGTAATGGTGGTGTGTGTGGTTGTTGTAGACTGATGTTGCTATAGTGGAAGCTGTAGTGGTGATCTGTGTGGTTGTTGTATACTGATGTGGTTGTAGTTGAAGCTGTAGTGGTGATATGTTTGGTTGTTGTAGGCTGATTTGGTTGTGGTTGAACGTGTAGTGGTGGTGTGTCTGGGTGGTGCAGGCTGATGTGGCTGTAGCTGAAGGTGTAGTGGTGGTGGGTGTAGTTGTTGTAGACCGATGTGGCTGTAGTTGAAGCTGTAGTGCTGATGGGTGTGGTTGTTGTAGACTGTTGTGGCTGTAGTTGAAGCTGTGGTGGTGATGTGTGTGGTTGTTGTAAACTGATGTGGCTGTAGTTGACGCTGTAGTGGTGATGTGTGTGGTTGTTGTAGACTGTTGTGGCTGTAGTTGAAGCTGTAGTGGTGATGTGTGTGGTTGTTGTAAACTGATGTGGCTGTATTTGACGCTGTAGTGGTGATGTGTGTGGTTGTTGTAGACTGTTGTGGCTGTAGTTGAAGCTGTAGTCGTGGTGCGTCTGGTTGTTGTAGACTGATGTGGCTGTAGTTTGAGTTGGAGAGGGTACATGGGTAGTTGTTATAGGTGCAGACTGACGTGGCTGTAGTTGAAGCTGTAGGCGTGATGTGTGTAGTTATAGGTTCAGGTTGCTGTGGAGCTGTAGGGGTGATGTGTGTGGTTGTAGATGAAGGGTGCTGTGGTGCTGTAGGGGTGATGTGTGTGGTTGCACGTGCAAGCTCCTGTGTCACTGTAGGGGTGATGTGTGTGGTTGTACGTGCAGGATGATGTGGAGCTGTAGGGGTGATGTATCTAGTTGTAGGTGCAGGCTACTGTGGAGCTGTAGGGCTGATGTGTGTGGTGGTTGGTGCAGGCTGCTGTGGAGCTGTAGGGGTGATGTGTGTGGTTGTAGGTGCAGGCTGCTGTGAAGCTGTAGGGGTGATGTGTGTGGTTGTAGGTGCAGGCTGCTGTGAAGCTGTAGGGGTGATGTGTGTGGTTGTAGGTGCAGGCTGCTGTGGAGCTGTAGGGGGTGATGTGTGTGGTTGTAGGTGCAGGCTGCCGTGAAGCTGTAGGGGTGATGTGTGTGGTTGTAGGTGCAGGCTGCTGTGGAGCTGTAGGGGTGATGTATGTGGTTGTAGGTGCAGGCTGCTGTGGAGCTGTAGGGGTGATGTGTGCGGTTGTAGGTGCAGGCTGCTGTGGAGATGTAGGGATGATGTGTGCGGTTGTAGGTGCAGGCTGCTGTGGAGATGTATGGGTGATGTGTGCGGTTGTAGGTGCAGGCTGCTGTGGAGATGTAGGGGTGATGTGTGCGGGTGTAGTTGCAGGCTGCTGTGAAGCTGTATGGGTGATTGTGTGGTTGTAGGTGCAGGCTGCTGTGGAGCTGTAGGGGTGATGTGTGTGGTTGTAGGTGCAGGCTCCTGTGGAGCTGTAGGGGAGATGTGTGCGGTTGTAGGTGCAGGTGGTTGTGGAGATGTATGGGCGATACCTGTGGGTGTAGGTGCAGGCAGTGGTGGTGGTGGAGGTGGTGGTGGAGATGGTGGTGGAGGTGGCTGTGCTGGTGTAGGTGGTGGTGGTGGAGGTGGTGGTGGTGGTGGATGTGGTGGAGCTGGTGAGTGAAGTCAGGGAGGGCAGTCAGGGAGGGTAGGAAGGGAGTGTAGTCAGGGAGGGCAGTCAGGGTGAGTAGTTACGGAGGGCAGTCAGTGAGTGCAATCAGGGTGGGTAGGCAGGGAGGGCACGCAGGGAGGGCAGTGAAAGAGGGAAGTGAGGGAGGACAGGTAGAGAGCACAGGGAGGGCAGTCAGGGAGGGCAGTCAGGCAGGGCAGTCAGGAAGCGCAGTTAGTGAGGGCAGTCAGGGACGACAGGCAGGGTGGGCAGACAGGGAGGGAAGTGAGGGATTGTAGCCAAGGGGTCAAGGCAGGGAGAGCAGACAGGGAGGGCAGACAGGGAGGGCAGGCAGGCGAGACAGTCAGGGAGGGCAGGCAGGGAGGACAGGCAGGGAGGGCAGACAGGGAGGGCAGGCAGGGAGGGCAGGCATGCGGGACAGTCAGGGAGGGCAGGCAGGGAGGGCAATCAGGGAGGGCAAGCAGGGAGGGCAAGCAGGGAGGGCAGGAAGGGAGGGCAGGCAGGGAGGGCAGGCAGCGAGGGCAGGCAGCGAGAGCAGGCAGGGAGGGCAGGCAGGTAGGGCAGGCAGGTAGGGCAGGCAGGGCAGGCAGGGAGGGGAGTCAGGGAGACTTGGTGCAGCTTGGCGCTGGTTTACTTCGCGTTGCGGGCATTTCCAAACATCGGCGGGCACCAGGCCTGCTGACGTCACAACCCTCAGCCTCATTAGGCACCGTGAAACTGTGTGCAGTGTGTCTGTATGCAGGGTGTGTGTGCAGGGTGGGTGTGTCCAGTGTGATGTGTACAGGGTGGTGTGTGCAGGGTGTGTGTACAGGGTGGTGTGCACAGGGTGATGTGTACAGGGTGGTGTGTACAGGGTGGTGTGTGCAGGGTGGTGTGCACAGGGTGATGTGTACAGGGTGGTGTGTACAGGGTGGTGTGTGCAGGGTGGTGTGTGCATGGTGTGTGTACAGGGTGGTGGTGTACATGGTGGTGTGTACAGTGTGGTGTGTACAGTGTGGTGTGTACAGTGTGGTGTGTACAGTGTGGTGTGTACAGTGTGGTGTGTGTACAGTGTGGTGTGTACAGTGTGGTGTGTGTACAGTGTGGTGTGTACAGTGTGGTGGGTGGTGTGACAGTGTGGTGTGTACAGGGTTGGTGTGTGCACATGGTGTGTGTCCATGGTGGTGTGTACAGGGTGATGTGTACAGGGTGGTGTGTACAGGCTGGTTTGTACAGGGTGGTGTGTACAGGGGGGTGTGCAGGGTGGTGTGTGCAGGGTGGTGTGTGCATGATGTGTGTACAGGGGTGTGTACAGGGTGATGTGTACAGGGTGGTGTGTACAGGGTGGTGTGTACAGGCTGGTGTGTACAGGGTGGTGTGTGCAGGGTGGTGTGTGCGCATGGTGGTGTGTACAGGGTGGTGGTGCAGGGTGTGTGACAGGGGTGTGTACAGGGTGGTGTGTACGGGGTGGTGTGTGCAGGGTGGTGTGTGCATGGTGTGTGTACAGGGTGGGGGTGTACATGGTGGTGTGTACAGGGTGGTGTGTACAGGGTGGTGTGTACAGGGTGGGTGTGTACAGGGTGGTGTGTACAGGGTGGTGTGTGCAGGGTGTGTGTACAGGGTGGTGTGTACAGGGTGGTGTGTACAGGGTGGTGTGTACAGGCGGTGGTGTGTACATGGTGGTGTGTAGGGTGGTGTGTTAGGGTGGTGTGTGAGGGTGGTGTGTTAGGGTGGTGTGTTAGGGTGGTGTGTACAGGGTGGTGTGTGCAGGGTGGTGTGTGCATGGTGTGTGTACAGGGGTGTGTGTACAGGGTGATGTGTACAGGGTGGTGTGTACAGGGTGGTGTGTACAGGCTGGTGTGTACAGGGTGGTGTGTGCAGGGTGGTGTGTACAGGGTGGTGTGTACAGGGTGGTGTGTACAGGGTGGTGTGTACAGGGTGATGTGTGCAAGGTGGTGTGTGCATGGTGTGTGTACAGGGGTGTGTGTACAGGGTGATGTGTACAGGGTGGTGTGCACAGGGTGGTGTGTACATGCTGGTGTGTACACGCTGCTGTGTACAGGGTGGTGTGTACAGGGTGGTGTGTACAGGGTGGTGTGTATATGGTGGTGTGTACAGGGTGGTGTGTGCAGGGTGGTGTGTACAGGGTGGTGTGCACAGGGTGATGTGTACAGGGTGGTGTGTACAGGGTGTGTACGGTGTGTGTGTGTGTGCAGGGAGTGTGCAGGGTTGTGTGTGCAGGGTGGTGTGTGCACGGTGTGTGGATGGTGGGGTGTGTATGGTGGTGTGTACATGGTGGTGTGTGCAGGGTGTGGTGTGCAGGGTGTGTGCGGGGTGGTGTGTACATGGTGGTGTGGGTGCAGGGTGGTGTGGGTGCAGGGTGGTGTGTGCAGGGTGGTGTGTGCAGGATGGTGTGGGTGCAGAGTGGTGTGTGCAGGGTGGTGTGGGTGCAGGGTGGTGTGTGCAGGGTGGTGTGTGCAGGGTGGCGTGTGCAGGGTGGTGTGTGCAGGGTGGTGTGTGCAGGGTGTTCCAACATTTTACTTAAAGGTGAATAGTCTGATGAAAACATGAAATGTTCAAATCCAAAGCAATTATCTCAATGTCTAACTTTGATACTGGTGCACTTTGTCACCAAATCGAAGGGAATACTGAGACAATTTAATAAAAGCTGTTACAGCAGAAGCCTACTGTGTCAGAGTTGCATGCGCAAATTAATAAAGCATGTTTGCACTTCAAATATCTCAAAATTTAGCCATTTTAAATAAAGGTTACTTCAAACTAAAGTTTTTTTGGGTTTTTTATTCAGCGAATAATGTCTTTTTTCAGCACCAGAGCAATGGTCTTCCGGCCGCTCAGTACAAGTTGTTGGTACATAAATGACAATATCAGTTGCAATAATAACCACATGAAAATCCTCTTCGATAATAGAAGCATAATATAAATGAACTATTAGTTGTAATAGTAACTGCATACAATTCCAGTTCTACAAAAGTATTATGCACTTGCTGAATATGCATCACATGGTATTGCATGATTCTAGAATTGTCTTTAAACACTTCTTTCTTCCTTTGTCTTTCTCTCTTCTTTTTTTTTCTTTTTGTTTCAAAAAGATATAACCTATCTCCAATACACATATATGTATTATAGTGTAAATATGCAAATCAGTGGATCCGATCACCAATACCAAATGTGAGAAACCCGCCATTTGTTGGATCCCATCACAAGTGTTCCGTATTGTGTGGCCTAATGATGGGATCAGAAGTCTGAGATCGCAGTGGGGACTTACATCAGACAGGTTTTATGTCAATTTCAAGGAAAATGTTAGGTAATAGGTTTTGAAAGAAGGTGCAGTAGGGGTGGGGCAGGGTTGGGAAGTAAGGTAGATTATAATGACCAACCTAATATATTTATCTCAGAAAATGACAGAAATTCAAAACCATCAGACAATACAACTTTAAATATTTTGTGGATATTTACTTGGCGTTGTTTTGAATCGCAGCACAACTTTTCCTTTCGCAATTAATTCAATTAAAACCTTTCACAATATTTTGTTAAGTGCTTCTGGCTCTTATGCAGATGTCTATTTTTAGACTCAAGAAGTGCAGAGGCGAGACTTTCCAACTATGCATAGATCACAGCTGTGTGACATGGTTCAGTTCCGCTGGCGCTGAGTGAGGCCTCCGGAATAGAAATGTACCTAACTCTGCCTTTGATCCAGGACCAGGACTAGACCCTTTTCACATAACGACTGATCGCTTGCCAATGCCCCACCGTGGTGAGGTGTTTTCAAATGACCTATATTCAAAGTAGCCAGCCTGTTTTACTAACGAGTCCACCCCAAGTAGAACTAACGATCCTGATAAGTTCCACCATCAGTCTTCTTCTTATTGGTTGTCCATCGGTGGCGCTGATGACATCAACTCATCATTTGTTTTGTCGATGACCCATGAGTCCAATTTGTGTTTGGAATGTGCGGTAGCACATTGGACATGTGTAGCTGTAATCAGAGAGTCTGGTGGGTGAAGGAGACAATCTTTTCTCTGCTGATGCATTTGAATAGCTTGAGATATACGATCAGTTTTAAACTGTGGTGTGCCTTTGCAAATAGAAGCACACCATGAAATCCTGTCCTTGGCCGCTATTTCCCAGGTTGTAACATTGGGATTGCATTTCTTCAGTTTGTATTTAAGGCAATCCTTGAACCTTTTCTTCTGATCACCTTGATTTCTGTGTCCTTTTACAATTTCACAGTAGACGAGAGCTTTTGTTATTATATCCTCATCCATGCGGACGACATGGCCAGCCGACCTGAGTCGTGCTCTCCTGACCATGCAGTCAATGCTGACCATTTTTGCTCTCAAAAGCCCTGGTCACATAGTCGTTAGTGGACTTAGGTGAACGTAGTGGAGGCTAACGTAGTTGAAAGTAGTTGAAAATAGTTGAACGTAGTTGAACGTACCAGCATCCATACTTGTCCTTGATGTTAACTTGGTAATAATGTGGGTCAGTCGTGATCTCAGATTAAATTTGTGGAGATGTTCAAAAGAGTGGTACGTTAGAGGCTGAATTTGCATCCGTGATGCTAACGTACTGTGGCAAAGTTGAATGTAGTAGAACTTACCTCTTAATGTACTCTAGCATACTCTAGCATACTTTGACCCGCACAAAACCATGGCCGGTCCAAGTTGTGCATGCCGTGGTTACATAGCCGTTTGTGGACGTAGTTGAACATAGTTGAATGTAATGGAGGCTAACGTAGTTGAAAGTAGTTGAACTTAGTTGAATGTAGTTGAACGTACCGGAATCCCTACGATAATGTATTTATCCATATCATTCGGTGGTAAAAGGTGCCATACCTTAACGTATTTCAACATAGTTTAACAAACTTACACCACCTTTGATCGATGTTAGTCTCCACTACGTTCAACAACAACCACTAATGCCTATGTGACCAGGGCTTCAGACTTCAGTGTCTGCGATCTTATCTTGCTAGCTGATATTCATAATTTTCCGGAGACACCCTATGTGGAAATTGTTCAGTTGCTTAGTATTAGTACCACACTATGATCAGCACTAAATAGTGCAACTAACAAGTAGAATGAGGTCGCAGTAATATATTCTTATTCAAGTGTCCCTGATCCACGTCTTGTATAACCCCATATGGATGGCTGGCTTCCCTTTTAAATGACCAACATTTAAACTTAGAATAACCTTAGCATCATATACTAAACAACATGAAACTACTCACATCATATACTAAACACCATGAAACTACTCACATCATATACTAAACACCATGAAACTACTCACATCATATAGTAAACAACATGAAACTACTCACATCATATACTAAACAACATGAAACTACTCACATCATATACTGAACAACATGAAACTACCCACACCATATACTAAACAACATGAAACTACTCACATCATATAGTTTCTGTGAGAGTAGACGGCCGAATGAGTTGAGCATCCTTCTCTCGATTTGGTAGATCCTGGGATTCGAACCCATGGGCTCGAACCCTGGTTGAGTCAAAGCAATGACCTAAAAGTGTATACTTGTTGCTTCCTAGACAGGCGCTCGGTATTATTAAGATGGGAAAACGATTGGTTGACTCAGCATCAGGATAATGTGACTGAGTGGGATATTAGGTCATGATGCTGGCGGCCTGGGGCAGCACTATAATGTCACCATGAGTGCACACTGTCACAAGTCGATACCCTTCATAATATGAACTTAGATGTTGCCAGGACGTAACATTCCAACAATCAACCAACAAATCTTGTGTAAATAATCCTGTCTTGAAGTACATCATGAAGATGAGTGCATTAGCACTTAGAAAAGAAATGAATCAGCAGAATAAATAAAAGTCTTTGGGATTGCTCTTGTTTGAACTAGAAGACTTGGATCATCAGCCTGGATCATTTGGTTCATGTTCTTGTAGAACAAAAACAAAAGCTATCGTAAAATCAGCGTGTGGGGATTGGGATCAACGTCAAGATGTTGAGATAGTACAAAGGCCGGCCACTAGGGGGATCTGATACTGCCACAAATGATAAAGTCCGTCACTAGAGGGGGCGATGTACTAAAAAACTCCCAACAGGACTTTCAATGAATGTTGCAGCAACAAATACTGCTACTGATATGATATATGTAGTAGTCTGTACATCAGCTACACTACCACTCTGTGGCGACAGACACAGTTACATTGAACTGCGCTAGGTGGTGGCACGCTATTCACTGGACAGGGCCCCTACTGGGCTGCCCTCTACTGCGTGTGGCTAGCACACCCCCTGCCCACCTATAGAGGCCATGTGGGACTTAGCGAGTGAGGGTGCAGGTGACTTGACTGTTGATACCGCAGAGGACAGATAGGTTTATCAATAAATCAGTTGCAGGTTTATCAATAAATCAGTTGCCTCTGGATCTTGATGTTCTGTGTGCATGACAGGCAGTGAAAGACTGTGGAACGGTTGACATCTGGCCTACCACATATATATATATTAAACTTCTTCAGGTGGATAT
>CM059200.1:61462752-61501212 GCA_030323885.1 Branchipolynoe longqiensis | reverse complement strand
AGACTCGCAGAAACTCGGAGGTGAGAACAGGTGTTCGTTACGACTCCAGCGAGACTCGGATCAACCGAGCGACACTCACCATGGCACGTGGGGCTTTGGAGGGACTCGAAGGGACTCGGGGGGATCCGGATGGACTCGGCGGGACCCGGAGCGACTCTGAGGGACTCGGAGGGACTCGGAGGGACTCGGAAGGACTCGGAGGGACTCAGAGGGACTCGGAGGGACTTGGAGGGACTCGGAGGGACTCGAAGAGACTCAGAATGGCTCAGAGGGACTCAGAGATAATCTGAGAGACTCGGCGCAGATGGGAGTGAATGAGGGAGACTCGGAGAGACTCAGAGGGACTTGAATAGACTCGGAGACTAACAAAGTCGCACTAGATTTCCAGGGGATGTGGCGAAACAGTGGCTCCACGCTGTGAGACAAGATGCTGGCTATGCTGCACGCGGTGGATGCGGTGGATGCGGTGGATGCGGAGCGCGAGGATCTCAGAGCTGAACTGGGGTCCGGCCACGCATCTCCGACTGGTCCCCTCGACTGGCGCCGCAGTGTGGGTGGGAGGTTGGAGGTTGGAGGGGTGGGGGGAGGGTGGGTGGAGAGTGCCCTATCCAGGTGTCGGGTGGGTGTGCCTCAGCAGGCCGCCCCGCCCCCTACCGGCGCGTCGCGTCGACGCTCCTCTCGGGCCCCGTGGAACGCTCCTGTCGGCACTTCCGGTTCCGGACTGCTGTCCCAGGAGCAGCTCAGGGCGCTGTACCAACGTGAGCGGGTACTCCCTGCCTCCTCCAGGTGTGTGGGTGGGGGTCTATGTGATGATAACATGGAGCAACTAGCAGGAGGAGGAGGAGGTGGCGGCGGCTTGTCTCGTCTGCTCCTCCGGACGCGGGGTGTGTGCAGTGTGGAGGGAGGCAGGACGCCTGGCCGCGTCCACGGCCCGTCCTCACTCACGGCTTCGCAGGGCCCTTTCCGCCCGTAGACTGGTTCCCGTGCCCTGTCGTCTGCCTTGTCGGTAGTTCCCACGGTCTGGCCGTCTTTCAGCTTCACACAGCCTTTCCCGCTCTGCTCGTCCGTCCTGTCGCTGGTTCCCGCTCTGACCGTCTGTCCTACCCTGGTCCCCGACCTGGCGTCTCTCCTCTCGCTGGTTGCCGCGCTCTGATCGTCTGTCCTCTCACTGGTTCCCCTACTCGGACAGTGTCTCCTCCCGCTAGTTGCCGTCCTCTCGCTGGTTCCCGCTCAGACAGCTTTCTAGTCGCTGGTTGGTGCGCTTCTGCCTGTGCCCGGCATGTGTCTGTCGCACCTGCCCCGCCCGGCGCTGCGATCCGGCGTCCCGCCGCAGCGTTATCAGCCGGCTTATCGGGGCGCCCTATCAGGGTACCAGTGTACCGAGGTACCGAGGTACCGAGGTACCGGGCGGCAGCTGGATGTCACCTCCGCCCAGCGACTGCTGATGTCGTTGGCCAGATCTCGGCTGATGTGTTGTACAGTTTGAGTTGGAGAGGTGATATGGGTAGTTGTTATAGGTGCAGGCTGATGTGGCTGTAGGTGAAGATGTAGTGGTGGTGTGTGCATGGTTGTTGTAGACTGTTGTGGCTGTAGTTGAAGGTGTAGTGGTGATGCGTGTGGTTATTGTAGACTGTGGTGGCTGTAGTTGAAGCTGTAGTGGTGATGTGTGTGGTTGTTGTAGACTGATGTGGCTCTAGGTGAAAGTGTAGTGGTGGTGTGTGTGGTTGTTGTAGACTGATGTGGCTGTAGTTGAAGGTGTAGTGGTGGTGTATGTGGTCGTTGTAGACTGATGTGGCTGTAGTTGAAGGTTTAGTGGTCGTGTATGTGGTCGTTGTAGACTATTATGGCTGTAGTTGGAGTTGGAGAGGTGATGTGTGTGGTTGTTGTAGACTGGTGTGGTTGTAGTTGAAGCTGTAGTCGTGATGTGTGTGGTTGTTGTAGACTGAAGTAGCTATAGTTGAAGCAGTAGTGGTGATGTGTGCGGTTGTTGTAGACTGATGTGGTTGTAGTTGAAGCTGTAGTGGTGATGTGGGTGGTTGTTGTAGACTGATGTGGATGTAGTTGAGGCTGTAGTGGTGGTGTGTGTGGTTGTTGTAGGCTGGTGTGGTGGTAGTTGAAGCTTTATTGGTGATTTGTGTGGTTGTTGTAGACTGATATGGCTGTAGTTGAAGCTGTAGTGGTGATGTGTGTGGTTGTTGTAGACTGATGTGGCTGTAGTTGAAGCTGTAGTGGTGATGTGGGTGGTTGTTGTAGACTGATGTGGCTGTAGTTGAAGCTGTAGTGGTGCTGTGTGTGGTTGTTGTAGACTGATGTGGCTATAGTTGAAGCTGTAGTGGTGGTGTATGTGGTCGTTGTAGACTGATGTGGCTGTAGTTGAAGGTGTAGTGGTGGCGTATGTGGACGTTGTAGACTAGTATGGCTGTAGTTGGAGTTGGAGAGGTGATGTGTGTGGTTGTTGTAGACTGGTGGGGCTGTACTTGAAGCTGTACTGGTGATGTGTGTGGTTGTTCTAGACTGATGTGGTTGTAGTTGAAGCTGTACTGGTGGTGTGTGTGGTTGTTGTAGACTGGTGTGGCTGTAGTTGAAGCTGTAGTGGTGATGGGTGTGGTCTTTGTAGGTTGTTGTGGCTGTAGTTGAAGGTGTAGTGGTGATGTGTGTGGTTGTTGTAGACTGGTGTGGCTGTAGTTGAAGCTGTAGTGGTGATGGGTGTAGTTGTTGTAGAATGATGTGGCTGTAGTTGAAGTTGTAGTTGTGGTGTGTGTGGTTGTTGTAGGCTGGTGTGGTTGTAGTTGAAGCTGTAGTGGTGATGTGTGTGGTTGTTGTAGTCTGATGTGGTTGTACTTGAAGGTGTAGTGGTGATGTGTGTGGTTGTTGTAGACTGATGTAGTTATAGTTGAAGCTGTAGTGGTGATGGGTGTGGTTGTTGTAGACTGATGTGGTTGTCGTTGAAGCTGTATTGGTGATGTGTGTGGTTATTGTAGTCTGATGTGGCTGTAGTTGAAGCTGTAGTGGTGATATGTGTGGTTGTTGTAGACTGATGTAGCTATAGGTGAAGCTGTAGTGGTGATGTGTGTGGTTGTTGTAGACTGATGTGGTTGTACTTGAAGCTGTAGTGGTGATGTGTGTGGTTGTTGTAGACTGATGTGGCTGTAGTTGAAGATGTAGTGATGGTATGTGTGTTTGTTGTAGGCTGGTGTGGTTGTAGTTGAAGCTGTTGGGGTGATGTGTGTGGTTGTTGTAGACTGATGTGGCTGTAGTTGAAGCTGTAGTGATGGTATGTGTGGTTGTTGTAGGCTGGTGTGGCTGTAGTTGAAGTAGTAGTGGTGATGTGTGTGGTTGTTGTAGACTGATGTGGTTGTAGTTGAAGCTGTAGTGGTGATGTGTGTGGTTCTTGTAGGCTGATGTGGTTGTAGTTGAAGGTGTAGTGGTGATGTGTGTGGTTGTTGTAGACTGATGTGGTTGTAGTTGAAGATGTAGTGGTGATGTGGGTGGTTGTTGCAGACTGATGTGGCTGTAGTTGAGGCTGTAGTGGTTGTGTGTGTGGTTGTTGTAGGCTGGTCTGGTGGTAGTTGAAGCTGTATTGGTTATGTGTGTGGTTGGTGTAGACTGATGTGGTTATAGTTGAAGTTGGAGAGGTGATGTGTGTGGTTGTTGTAGACTGTTGTGGGTGTAGTTGAAGCTGTAGTGGTGGTGTGTGTGATTGTTGTAGACTGATGTGGCTGAAGTTGAAACTGTAGTGGTGATGTGTGTGGTTGTTGTCGACTGGTGTGGATATAGTTGCAGCTGTACTGGTGATGTGTGTGGTTGCTGTAGACTGATGTGGTTGTAGTTGAAGCTGTAATGGTGGTGTGTGTGGTTGTTGTAGACTGATGTGGCTGTAGTTGAAGCTGTAGTGGTGATGTGTGTGGTTGTTGTAGACTAAAACAACAAAACAAAACAAAATAAAACAAACAAACAAAAACAAACACAAACAAACCAAACAGGTGATGTGTGTGGTTGTTGTAGACTGATGTGGTTGTAGTTGAAGCTGTAGTGGTGATGTGTGTGGTTGTTGTAGACTGATGTGGTTGTAGTTGAAGATGTAGTGGTGATGTGGGTGGTTGTTGTAGACTGATGTGGCTGTAGTTGAAGCTGTAGTGTAGACGATGTTACTATAGTGGAAGCTGTAGTGGTGATCTGTGTGGTTGTTGTATACTGATGTGGTTGTAGTTGAAGCTGTAGTGGTATTGTGTGTGGTTGTTGTAGGCTGATTTGGTTGTGGTTGAAAGTGTAGTGGTGGTGTGTCTGGTTGGTGCAGGCTGATGTGGCTGTAGCTGAAGGTGTAGTGGTGGTGGGTGTAGTTGTTGTAGACCGATGTGGCTGTAGTTGAAGCTGTAGTGCTGATGGGTGTGGTTGTTGTAGACTGTTGTGGCTGTAGTTGAAGCTGTAGTGGTGATGTGTGTGGTTGTTGTAAACTGATGTGGCTGTAGTTGAAGATGTAGTGATGGTATGTGTGTTTGTTGTAGGCTGGTGTGGTTGTAGTTGAAGCTGTTGGGGTGATGTGTGTGGTTGTTGTAGACTGATGTGGCTGTAGTTGAAGCTGTAGTGATGGTATGTGTGGTTGTTGTAGGCTGGTGTGGCTGTAGTTGAAGCAGTAGTGGTGATGTGTGTGGTTGTTGTAGACTGATGTGGTTGTAGTTGAAGCTGTAGTGGTGATGTGTGTGGTTCTTGTAGGCTGATGTGATTGTAGTTGAAGGTGTAGTGGTGATGTGTGTGGTTGTTGTAGACTGACGTGGTTGTAGTTGAAGATGTAGTGCTGATGTGGGTGGTTGTTGTAGACTGATGTGGCTGTAGTTGAGGCTGTAGTGGTCGTGTGTGTGGTTGTTGTAGGCTGGTCTGGTGGTA
This sequence comes from Branchipolynoe longqiensis, assembly GCA_030323885.1. Lineage (NCBI taxonomy): Eukaryota > Metazoa > Annelida > Polychaeta > Phyllodocida > Polynoidae > Branchipolynoe > Branchipolynoe longqiensis. Next base: position 61,496,328 of record CM059200.1, on the reverse strand, counting down.
GTTGAAGCTGTATTGGTTATGTGTGTGGTTGGTGTAGACTGATGTGGTTATAGTTGAAGTTGGAGAGGTGATGTGTGTGGTTGTTGTAGACTGTTGTGGGTGTAGTTGAAGCTGTAGTGGTGGTGTGTGTGATTGTTGTAGACTGATGTGGCTGAAGTTGAAACAGTAGTGGTGATGTGTGTGGTTGTTGTCGACTGGTGTGGATATAGTTGCAGCTGTACTGGTGATGTGTGTGGTTGCTGTAGACTGATGTGGTTGTAGTTGAAGCTGTAATGGTGGTGTGTGTGGTTGTTGTAGACTGATGTGGCTGTAGTTGAAGCTGTAGTGGTGATGTGTGTGGTTGTTGTAGACTGATGTTGCTATAGTGGAAGCTGTAGTGGTGATCTGTGTGGTTGTTGTATACTGATGTGGTTGTAGTTGAAGCTGTAGTGGGATTGTGTGTGGTTGTTGTAGGCTGATTTGGTTGTGGTTGAAAGTGTAGTGGTGGTGTGTCTGGTTGGTGCAGGCTGATGTGGCTGTAGCTGAAGGTGTAGTGGTGGTGGGTGTAGTTGTTGTAGACCGATGTGGCTGTAGTTGAAGCTGTAGTGCTGATGGGTGTGGTTGTTGTAGACTGTTGTGGCTGTAGTTGAAGCTGTAGTGGTGATGTGTGTGGTTGTTGTAAACTGATGTGGCTGTAGTTGACGCTGTAGTGGTGATGTGTGTGGTTGTTGTAGACTGTTGTGGCTGTAGTTGAAGCTGTACTGGTGATGTGTGTGGTTGTTGTAAACTGATGTGGCTGTAGTTGACGCTGTAGTGGTGATGTGTGTGGTTGTTGTAGACTGTTGTGGCTGTAGTTGAAGCTGTAGTCGTGGTGTGTCTGGTTGTTGTAGACTGATGTGGCTGTAGTTTGAGTTGGAGAGGGTACATGGGTAGTTGTTATAGGTGCAGACTGACGTGGCTGTAGTTGAAGCTGTAGGGGTGATGTGTGTAGTTATAGGTTCAGGTTGCTGTGGAGCTGTAGGGGTGATGTGTGTGGTTGTAGATGAAGGGTGCTGTGGTGCTGTAGGGGTGATGTGTGTGGTTGTACGTGCAGGCTCCTGTGTCACTGTAGGGGTGATGTGTGTGGTTGTACGTGCAGGATGATGTGGAGCTGTAGGGGTGATGTATCTAGTTGTAGGTGCAGGCTACTGTGGAGCTGTAGGGGTGATGTGTGTGGTGGTTGGTGCAGGCTGCTGTGGAGCTGTAGGGGTGATGTGTGTGGTGGTTGGTGCAGGCTGCTGTGGAGCTGTAGGGGTGATGTGTGTGGTTGTAGGTGCAGGCTGCTGTGAAGCTGTAGGGGTGATTTGTGTGGTTGTAGGTGCAGGCTGCTCTGAAGCCGCAGGGGTGATGTGTGTGGTTGTAGGTGCAGGCTGCTGTGGAGCTGTAGGGGGTGATGTGTGTGGTTGTAGGTGCAGGCTGCTGTGAAGCTGTAGGGGTGATGTGTGTGGTTGTAGGTGCAGGCTGCTGTGGAGCTGTAGGGGTGATGTATGTGGTTGTAGGTGCAGGCTGCTGTGGAGCTGTATGGGTGATGTGTGCGGTTGTAGGTTCAGGTTGCTGTGGAGATGTAGGTGTGATGTGTGCGGTTGTAGGTGCAGGCTACTGTGGAGATGTAGGGGTGATGTGTGCGGTTGTAGGTGCAGGCTGCTGTGGAGATGTAGGGGTGATGTGTGCGGGTGTAGTTGCAGGCTGCTGTGAAGCTGTATGGGTGATTGTGTGGTTGTAGGTGCAGGCTGCTGTGGAGCTGTAGGGGTGATGTGTGTGGTTGTAGGTGCAGGCTCCTGTGGAGCTGTAGGGGAGATGTGTGCGGTTGTAGGTGCAGGTGGTTGTGGAGATGTATGGGCGATACCTGTGGGTGTAGGTGCAGGCAGTGGTGGTGGTGGAGGTGGTGGTGGAGATGGTGGTGGAGGTGGCTGTGCTGGTGTAGGTGGTGGTGGTGGAGGTGGTGGTGGTGGTGGATGTGGTGGAGCTGGTGAGTGAAGTCAGGGAGGGCAGTCAGGGAGGGTAGGAAGGGAGTGTAGTCAGGGAGGGCAGTCAGGGTGAGTAGTTACGGAGGGCAGTCAGTGAGTGCAATCAGGGTGGGTAGGCAGGGAGGGCACGCAGGGAGGGCAGTGAAAGAGGGAAGTGAGGGAGGACAGGTAGAGAGCACAGGGAGGGCAGTCAGGGAGGGCAGTCAGGCAGGGCAGTCAGGAAGCGCAGTTAGTGAGGGCAGTCAGGGACGACAGGCAGGGTGGGCAGACAGGGAGGGAAGTGAGGGATTGTAGCCAAGGGGGCAAGGCAGGGAGAGCAGACAGGGAGGGCAGACAGGAGGGCAGGCAGGCGAGACAGTCAGGGAGGCAGGCAGGGAGGACAGGCAGGGAGGGCAGACAGGGAGGGCAGGCAGGGAGGGCAGGCATGCGGGACAGTCAGGGAGGGCAGGCAGGGAGGGCAAGCAGGGAGGGCAATCAGGGAGGGCAAGCAGGGAGGGCAAGCAGGGAGGGCAGGAAGGGAGGGCAGGCAGGGAGGGCAGGCAGCGAGGGCAGGCAGCGAGAGCAGGCAGGGAGGGCAGGCAGGTAGGGCAGGCAGGTAGGGCAGGCAGGGCAGGCAGGGAGGGGAGTCAGGGAGACTTGGTGCAGCTTGGCGCTGGTTTACTTCGCGTTGCGGGCATTTCCAAACATCGGCGGGCACCAGGCCTGCTGACGTCACAACCCTCAGCCTCATTAGGCACCGTGAAACTGTGTGCAGTGTGTCTGTATGCAGGGTGTGTGTGCAGGGTGGGTGTGTCCAGTGTGATGTGTACAGGGTGGTGTGTGCAGGGTGTGTGTACAGGGTGGTGTGCACAGGGTGATGTGTACAGGGTGGTGTGTACAGGGTGGTGTGTGCAGGGTGGTGTGCACAGGGTGATGTGTACAGGGTGGTGTGTACAGGGTCGTGTGTGCAGTGTGGTGTGTACAGCATGGTGTGTGTACAGTGTGGTGTGTACAGTGTGGTGTGTACAGTGTGGTGTGTACAGTGTGGTGTGTACAGTATGGTGTGTACAGTGTGGTGTGTACAGTGTGGTGTGTACAGTGTGGTGTGTGCAGGGTGTGTGTACAGGGTGGTGTGTACAGGGTGGTGTGTACAGGGTGGTGTGCACAGGGTGGGGTGTACAGGGTGGTGTGTGCACATGGTGGTGTGTACAGGGTGATGTGTACAGGGTGGTGTGTACAGGCTGGTTTGTACAGGGTGGTGTGTACAGGGGGGTGTGCAGGGTGGTGTGTGCAGGGTGGTGGGTGCATGGTGTGTGTACAGGGGTGTGTACAGGGTGATGTGTACAGGGCGGTGTGTACAGGGTGGTGTGTACAGGCTGGTGTGTACAGGGTGGTGTGTGCAGGGTGGTGTGTGCGCATGGTGGTGTGCACAGGGTGGTGTGTACAGGGTGGTGTGTACAGGGTGGTGTGTGCAAGGTGGTGTGTGCATGGTGTGTGTACAGGGGTGTGTACAGGGTGATGTGTACAGGGTGGTGTGTACAGGGTGGTGTGTACATGCTGGTGTGTACACGCTGATGTGTACAGGGTGGTGTGTACAAGGTGGTGTGTACAGGGTGGTGTGTACAGGGTGGTGTGTATATGGTGGTGTGTACAGGGTGGTGTGTGCACGGTGGTGTGTACAGGGTCGTCTGTACAGGGTGATGTGTACAGGGTGGTGTGTACAGGGTGTATGTACGGTGTGTGTGTCCAGGGAGTGTGCAGGGTTGTGTGTGCAGGGTGGTGTGTGCACGGTGTGTGGATGGTGGGGTGCGTATGGTGGTGTGTGCATGGTGGTGTGTGCAGTGTGTGGTGTGCAGGGTGTGTGCGGGGTGGTGTGTGCATGGTGGTGTGGGTGCAGGGTGGTGTGGGTGCAGGGTGGTGTGTGCAGGGTGGTGTGTGCAGGATGGTGTGGGTGCAGAGTGGTGTGTGCAGGGTGGTGTGGGTGCAGGGTGGTGTGTGCAGGGTGGTGTGTGCAGGGTGGCGTGTGCAGGGTGGTGTGTGCAGGGTAGTGTGTGCAGGGTGTTCCAACATTTTACTTAAAGGTGAATAGTCTGATGAAAACATGAAATGTTCAAATCCAAAGCAATTATCTCAATGTCTAACTTTGATACTGGTGCACTTTGTCACCAAATCGAAGGGAATACTGAGACAATTTAATAAAAGCTGTTACAGCAGAAGCCTACTGTGTCAGAGTTGCATGCGCAAATTAATAAAGCATGTTTGCACTTCAAATATCTCAAAATTTAGCCATTTTAAATAAAGGTTACTTCAAACTAAAGTTTTTTTGGGTTTTTTATTCAGCGAATAATGTCTTTTTTCAGCACCAGAGCAATGGTCTTCCGGCCGCTCAGTACAAGTTGTTGGTACATAAATGACAATATCAGTTGCAATAATAACCACATGAAAATCCTCTTCGATAATAGAAGCATAATATAAATGAACTATTAGTTGTAATAGTAACTGCATACAATTCCAGTTCTACAAAAGTATTATGCACTTGCTGAATATGCATCACATGGTATTGCATGATTCTAGAATTGTCTTTAAACACTTCTTTCTTCCTTTGTCTTTCTCTCTTCTTTTTTTTTCTTTTTGTTTCAAAAAGATATAACCTATCTCCAATACACATATATGTATTATAGTGTAAATATGCAAATCAGTGGATCCGATCACCAATACCAAATGTGAGAAACCCGCCATTTGTTGGATCCCATCACAAGTGTTCCGTATTGTGTGGCCTAATGATGGGATCAGAAGTCTGAGATCGCAGTGGGGACTTACATCAGACAGGTTTTATGTCAATTTCAAGGAAAATGTTAGGTAATAGGTTTTGAAAGAAGGTGCAGTAGGGGTGGGGTAGGGTTGGGAAGTAAGGTAGATTATAATGACCAACCTAATATATTTATCTCAGAAAATGACAGAAATTCAAAACCATCAGACAATACAACTTTAAATATTTTGTGGATATTTACTTGGCGTTGTTTTGAATCGCAGCACAACTTTTCCTTTCGCAATTAATTCAATTAAAACCTTTCACAATATTTTGTTAAGTGCTTCTGGCTCTTATGCAGATGTCTATTTTTAGACTCAAGAAGTGCAGAGGCGAGACTTTCCAACTATGCATAGATCACAGCTGTGTGACATGGTTCAGTTCCGCTGGCGCTGAGTGAGGCCTCCGGAATAGAAATGTACCTAACTCTGCCTTTGATCCAGGACCAGGACTAGACCCTTTTCACATAACGACTGATCGCTTGCCAATGCCCCACCGTGGTGAGGTGTTTTCAAATGACCTATATTCAAAGTAGCCAGCCTGTTTTACTAACGAGTCCACCCCAAGTAGAACTAACGATCCTGATAAGTTCCACCATCAGTCTTCTTCTTATTGGTTGTCCATCGGTGGCGCTGATGACATCAACTCATCATTTGTTTTGTCGATGACCCATGAGTCCAATTTGTGTTTGGAATGTGCGGAAGCACATTGGACGTGTGTAGCTGTAATCAGAGAGTCTGGTGGGTGAAGGAGACAATCTTTTCTCTGCTGATGCATTTGGATAGCTTGAGATATACGATCAGTTTTAAACTGTGGTGTGCCTTTGCAAATAGAAGCACACCATGAAATCCTGTCCTTGGCCGCTATTTCCCAGGTTGTAACATTGAGATTGCATTTCTTCAGTTTGTATTTAAGGCAATCCTTGAACCTTTTCTTCTGATCACCTTGATTTCTGTGTCCTTTTACAATTTCACAGTAGAAGAGAGCTTTTGTTATTCTATCCTCATCCATGCGGACTACATGGCCAGCCGACCTGAGTCGTGCTCTCCTGACCATGCAGTCAATGCTGACCATTTTTGCTCTCAAAAGCCCTGGTCACATAGTCGTTAGTGGACTTAGGTGAATGTAGTGGAGGCTAACGTAGTTGAAAGTAGTTGAAAATAGTTGAATGTTGTTGAATGTACCAGCATCCATACTTGTCCTTGATGTTAACTTGGTAATAATATGGGTCAGCCGTGATCTCAGATTAAATTTGTGGAGATGTTCAAAAGAGTGGTACGTTAGAGGCTGAATTTGCATCCGTGATGCTAACGTACTGTGGTAAGTTGAATGTAGTAGAACTTACCTCTTAATGTATTCTAGCATACTCTAGCATACTCTAGCATACTTTGACCCGCACAAAACCATGGCCGGTCCAAGTCGTGCATGCCGTGGTTACATAGCCGTTTGTGGACGTAGTTGAACATAGTTGAATGTAGTGGAGGCTAACGTAGTTGAAAGTAGTTGAACTTAGTTGAATGTAGTTGAACGTACCGGAATCCCTACGATAATGTATTTATCCATATCATTCGGTGGCAAAAGGTGCCATACCTTAACGTATTTCAACATAGTTTAACAAACTTACACCACCTTTGATCGATGTTAGTCTACACTACGTTCAACAACAACCACTAATGCCTATGTGACCAGGGCTTCAGACTTCAGTGTCTGCGATCTTATCTTGCTAGCTGATATTCATAATTTTCCGGAGACACCCTATGTGGAAATTGTTCAGTTGCTTAGTATTAGTACCACACTATGATCAGCACTAAATAGTGCAACTAACAAGTAGAATGAGGTCGCAGTAATATATTCTTATTCAAGTGTCCCTGATCCACGTCTTGTATAACCCCATATGGATGGCTGGCTTCCCTTTTAAATGACCAACATTTAAACTTAGAATAACCTTAGCATCATATACTAAACAACATGAAACTACTCACATCATATACTAAACACCATGAAACTACTCACATCATATACTAAACACCATGAAACTACTCACATCATATAGTAAACAACATGAAACTACTCACATCATATACTAAACAACATGAAACTACTCACATCATATACTGAACAACATGAAACTACCCACACCATATACTAAACAACATGAAACTACTCACATCATATAGTTTCTGTGAGAGTAGACGGCCGAATGAGTTGAGCATCCTTCTCTCGATTTGGTAGATCCTGGGATTCGAACCCATGGGCTCGAACCCTGGTCGAGTCAAAGCAATGACCTAAATGTTTATACTTGTTGCTTCCTAGACAGGCGCTCGTATTATTAAGATGGGAAAAGGATTGGTTGACTCAGCATCAGGATAATGTGACTGAGTGGGATATTAGGTCATGATGCTGGTGGCCTGGGGCAGCACTATAATGTCACCATGAGTGCACACTGTCACAAGTCGATACCCTTCCTAATATGAACTTAGATGTTGCCAGGACGTAAAATTCCAACAATCAACCAACAAATCTTGTGTAAATAATCCTGTCTTGAAGTACATCATGAAGATGAGTGCATTAGCACTTAGAAAAGAAATGAATCAGCAGAATAAATAAAAGTCTTTGGGATTGCTCTTGTTTGAACTAGAAGACTTGGATCATCAGCCTGGATCATTTGGTTCATGTTCTTGTAGAACAAAAACAAAAGCTATCGTAAAATCAGCGTGTGGGGATTGGGATCAGCGTCACGATGTTGAGATAGTACAAAGGCCGGCCACTAGGGGGATCTGATACTGCCACAAATGATAAAGTCCGTCACTAGAGTGGGCGATGTACTAAAAAACTCCCAACAGGACTTTCAATGAATGTTGCAGCAACAAATACTGCTACTGATATGATATATGTAGTAGTCTGTACATCAGCTACACTACCACTCTGTGGCGACAGACACAGTTACATTGAACTGCGCTAGGTGGTGGCACGCTATCCACTGGACAGGGCCCCTACTGGGCTGCCCTCTACTGCGTGTGGCTAGCACACCCCCTGCCCACCTATAGAGGCCATGTGGGACCTAGCGAGTGAGGGTGCAGGTGACTTGACTGTTGATGCCGCAGAGGACAGATAGGTTTATCAATAAATCAGTTGCAGGTTTATCAATAAATCAGTTGCCTCTGGATCTTGATGTTCTGTGTGCATGACAGGGAGTGAAAGACTGTGGAACGGTTGACATCGGGCCTACCACATATATATATATTAAACTTCTTCAGTGGTAGTGTGAGGTGCGATTACAGTGTGCATGGAGTTGGGGAGGCTGGAGCAGTAGATGACTAGGACAGACTCCATCAGTCTATGGAGCTGAGTCAGTGATGAGGGAAAGCAGAGATATTCCGGGTTATTATACTCATATAAGCCTCCCCTACGAATGGACAAGAGACAGCAGATTGGGTTGGTTCGTTTATTCGACTCCGGGCTGAGCGATAAATGCCCTACCTAATACAAAGGCAAAAAACTGGAGGCAAGTGACGATTCACACCAACTCGCGCAGCGTCGAATCCGCCAGGACCGCAGCAGGGCCAGCGGACGACAGCGATTGGACAATATTAAGTCGAGTAGAATCGAAACTAATAAACAATAAATAATTCTCCGAGCGTTTATATGTATATAATAGATTATATATAATATAAGCCTCCCCGACGAATGGACAAGACTCCGGGCTGAGCGATAAATGCCAACGGGAGCCGAGCGACTCGCACCCAAACCAATCAAGCTGTCTAGGAGCACAAGGTGGCTGCTACCCTCATGTCGTCCATAATCCGGACAGATAAGCGGGTTTTTAGATATGCGTAAACTGTCTCAGACGTCCAGTCCCCCCGTACCTTAATTTCCTCTACCGTGGCCCCACATAAGGCTAAAAAGGTGCAGCCACCTCGGCGAAGTGAATGTGATGATAAGTCGTCGACATCCATACCTGCCCTTGCTGCAAAGGTCTTTAGAGGCTGCTGGTAAATAGCATATGTCATCGGTGTAGAGCCGCCCGACCCATCAGGAAACCTGAATGCTTCCTCTCCGGGTCCAGTGGGTAGCTGGGTGAAGTGCAGTTCAACCCAGAATAATTCTTATACAGCATAGATTTGTTTAAAAAAATCTTCAACATTATTTGCATGAACGTTATATTTTGAGTCACTATTTGATTTACATTCTATGCTGATGTATTGTTGCTCTCCTACCCTGTGACGGTAAAAATAAAATCATTGTTAATCATTGACAAAATAAAATCATTGCCATTGTCATATATTGGAGCATATGTCGTAGCAACATCTGAAGTCATCAAATCAAGAGATGTGGACTATGTTTGTGACAGTGCACGCTCATGGCAGATTTATAGTGGTATTCGTGTGAGATGCCATGCTGCTAGAACTATGAAGCAATATCCAACTCAGTCACATTAATCATTGTCATTGTCATCCATTGGAGTATATGTCCTAGCAACATCTGAGGTTATCAAATCAAGAGATGTGGGCTAAAGTTTCTGACAGTGCACGCTCATAGCATTGGATAATACTCTGGTCTATAACTCGTTATGCGAATATTATTTTGAATGGAGTCCACCTGTGTTGCCTGGCCGCTGGTAACCTATATATGCATTTGTGTTGCTAGATATCAATTGGGTTAATTAATATATGCAGGCTGCTAAGGACAATATATGACTGAGTGCTACTATTGTACCCGCACTTACCCGCACCTACCTGGTCACACCCGCACTTACGCGCGCACACCCACACACACGCGCACATACCTCACACACCCACACCCGCACATCCGCGCAAATACGGAAAATACCCGCAAATACCCGGACCTACCCGCGATTACCCGCCACCATTTGCGCCCTGACATGCCCCCTCTTACCCGGTAATACCCGCAAATACCCGCCGTTACCCGCACATACCCGCAAATACCCGAACATACCCGCACATACCCGCGGATACCCGCTACTATCATCAGTACACACGGGCACATACCCGCAAATACCTACACATCTACACACCCGCACTTACCCGCACTTACCCAGACATAACCTGACACGCCCGCAAATACCTACACACACCAGCAATTACCCGCACCTATCCGCACTTACCCGCACTTACCTGCGCACACCCACACACACCCGCACTTACCCTGAAGTAGCTGCACTTACACACACACCCTTACACACCTGCACATACCCGCAAATACCCACACATAGCCAAACTTACCTCCCGCACATACCCGCACCGCACCCACACCCTCCCGCGCACACCCGCACGTACCCTAAAATACCCGCAGGCACACTCTCCCGCACATACCCACACCCACATCCACACCCACATCCACTCACAAATACCCGGCAAATACCTGCGCATAACCGGATACACCTGCACACACCTGCACTTATCCGCACACACCCGCACACACCCGCACACACCCGCACACACCCGCACACACACCCGCACTTACCCACAAATCCTTGAAGATGTATACTGCCTATTATGGATAAGTCTGAATATATTTGTTTTCACCATTAGACAGTTTGTTGATAGCCTACACTTTTACCGACCCAAGGGATTTTTAACGTCCGACACCAAATAGACATGGTATGAGAGGAACTGGCCTTTGATGATGCTGTAAGTTATACACAGCAGTTGAAATCCAAATTGGCAGAGGTGGGGGCACAGGGAATTGAACCACTGACCTTCAGATTAGGAGAAAAAAGTCAGACACTCTAATCGCTCTGCCACAGAGAACACCACACTTACCCGCGCACACCCTCACATACCCTTCCTTACCCACAAATACCCGCACATACCCGCACTTAACCACAAACACCCACACTTACCCACACTTATCCACACCCACACCTATCCGCACATACCCGCACACACCGGCACACATCCACACTTACCCACAAATACCAATGCATACCCGCATTTACCCACAATTACCAGCACATATCCGCAAATACCCGCACTTAGCTACACTTACCTGCACACACCAGCACACACCCGCGCACACCCACACACGCCCGCACATACCCGCACATTAACCCAGGTACCCGCACACACACGCACATATACCCACATACCTGCACACGTTACACATACACGCCACACACCCACACATCAACCCACACACCCACATGTACGCCCACACACCCTCCCACAACCGCACATACCCACAAACACCACACACCCTCACACACCCGCCCTACCCGCATACACCCACACACAATCACCTGGTGTTGATATGTGGGGGACCCTGGAGTAGAAGACGGGCGGGTGGAGGCACCACTACCTGCAGGTGCAGATATGTGGGGGACCCTGGAGTAGAAGATGGGCAGGTGGAGGCACCCCGACCTGCTGGTGCTGATATGTGGGGGACCCTGGAGTAGAAGACGGATGGGTGGAGGCACCACGAACTGCTGGTGCTGATATGTGGGGGACCCTGGAGTAGAAGACGGATGGGTGGAGGCACCACGACCTGCTGGTGCAGATATGTGGGGGACCCTGGAGTAGAAGACGGGCGGGTGGAGGCACCACGACCTGCTGGTGCTGATATGTGGGGGACCCTGGAGTAGAAGACGGATGGGTGGAGGCACCACGACCTGCTGGTGCTGATATGTGGGGGACCCTGGAGTAGAAGACGGACAGGTGGAGGCACCATGACCTGCTGGTGCTGATATGTGGGGGACCCTGGAGTAGAAGACGGGTGGGTGGAGGAACCACAACCTGCTGGTGCTGATATGTGGGGGACCCTGGAGTAGAAGACGGGTGGGTGGAGGAACCATGACCTGCTGGTGCTGATATGTGGGATATCCTCGAGTAGAAGACGGATGGGTGGAGGCACCGTGACCTGTTGGTGCTGATATGTGGGGGGCCCTGGAGTAGAAGACGGGTGGGTGGAGGAACCGTGACCTGCTGGTGCTGATATGTGGGGACTCTGCAGTAGAACATGGGTGGGTGGAGGAACCGCGACCTGCTGGTGCTGATATGTGGGGTATCCTGGAGTAGAAGACGGGCGACTGGAGAAACCGTGACCTGCTGGTGCTGATATGTGGGGGACCCTGGAGTAGAAGACGGATGGGTGGAGGCACCGCGACCTGTTAGTGCTGATATGTGGGGGACCCTGGAGTAGAAAATGGGTGGGTGGAGGAACCACGACCTGCTGGTGCTGATATGTGGGGGACCCTGGAGTAGAAAATGGGCGGGTGGGTGGAGGCACCGCGACCTGCTGGTGCTGATATGTGCGGGCTGTGTTTGTGGTTTAACTTGAGCCAGATTTCCCACCAGACGCAAAAGCTTCACAAATACAAGCGTTGTGGGGGAGGAGGGGTGATATGGGCTGAGACGTGGAAGTGGGGGTCGTGCGGGGTGGTGGAGGGTAGGGGTGGAGGGGGTTGGAGAAGTCGGGGTGGAGGTGGAGGTGGAAGTAGAGGGTAGGGGTGTAGGTAGGGGGATGAGCAGGTGGGGGATCTGGAGGTGGTGGGGGTGAGTGTATGGGTGGGTAGATGTCAGAGGAGGAGGTGGGTGGTGTTAAGGGTAGGGGTAGGGGTAGGTGTAGGGGTGGAGTGGCGGTGAAGGTGGGTTGCCGTGTGACGTGGAGTTGGGGGTGTGATGTGAGGTGGGGGGTCATGTGGACAGAGGATGACGTTCTGACGGGTCTAGGGTGGGAATAATTAGTGAGAAGAGCATCGGTAATTGAGAATTGATCATTGATAATTGATAATTGATGTTGTTATGGATGTAGGTTTTGGTGATGGGTACGTGCTGGTGCTGGCTTTAGTGTGTGTACATATTGGGTGATGCTTCGGGTGTTGGTGGCGGTGTCGGTGTTGGTGTGAGTGTGGGTGTGGATCTTGGATTGGGTGTTTATATTGGTGTGGGCGTTGGCATTTATGCTGTTGTTGGTGCGGGCATTGATGTTGTTGTTGGTGTGGATGTGGGTGATTATGTTGGCATTGGTGTTGGATATCGGTGTGGGTATTGGTGTTGGTGTCAGTGTGAGTATCGGTGTTGGTCTTGGTGTCGGTGTGGGTATTGGTGTTGGTTTAGGTGTGTGTGATGGTCTTGGTGTCGGTGTGGGTATTGGTGTTGATGTGTGTATTGGTGTTGGTGTTGGTGTGTGTATTGGTGTTGGTTTTGGTGCGTGTATTGGTGTCGGGGTTGGTGTGTGTATTGGTGTTGGTGTTGGTGGGTGTATTGGTGTTTGTGTCGGTGTGGGTATTGGTGTTGGTGTTGGTGTGTGTATTGGTGTTGGTGTTGGTGTGTGTATTGGTGTTGGTGTTGGTGTGTGTATTGGTGTTTGTGTCGGTGTGTGTATTGGTGTTGGTGTTGGTGTGTGTATCGGTGTTGGTGTTGGTGTGTGTAATGCTGTTGGTGTCGGCATGCGTATTGGTGTTGGTGTCGGCGTGTGTATTGGTGTTGGTTTCGGTGTGGGTATTGGTGTGGGTTTGAGTGCTGCCTGCTTTCTACTACCCAAGCATCACTCCACTACTCTCAGCGTCACCACCACCACCAACACCCTCCACTGTCACCCCACCACCACCCCTCCACCACTGTCACTCACACACTCCACAACCACCACCACCCAGCCCCCCACCACTCTCACCCCACCTACACCACTCCACCACTGGCACTCACACACTCCCCAACCCCTACCATCCCACCACCCCACCACTCTCACCCCACCTACACCCCTCCACAACTGTCACTCACACACTCCACAACCACCACCACCCCACCACTCTCACCCCCACCTACACCCCTCCACCACTGTCACTCACACCCTCGCCCCCTCCACCTATCCACTCCACCTCACCACCACCACCCGACACAGACCTGACGACTGGAGGCCCCAGACTGAGACTTGGCAAACAAGGGGAACTGACGACTTACAGACACAGCTGCCAATTAGGCCCAACGACATGGCCGGGGTGCAGGTTCTTAGTTCCGGGTACGTTGTGTGTACCGTCTTGGTTTCTGTGATCCATGTAACACTAGAAGCGGTCACTGCTGAGCTTCACGTAAAGGCCCTGTCACACTACGACGTTTCCGCCGGCGCACCGGCAATGCACAAAATATTTGCAACCCGTCGGCACACGTCCAACTCTTCGGCACTTTGGGAGAAAGTTTGACGCGGTGCATCGTGTTAGTAGCGTACTATAAGCGCGCGGCCAATGCGTTTCGACACGCGGCAGAACAACATGTCAACGTCCCACCAGCGGGTTCCCAGCATGCCATCGGCGTGTTGTCGGCGTTGGTGTCGCGTTAGTACCGTGTCAACGCGTACGTACCCGCCAGCAACACGTTAGGAGGTGCCCGCAGCGCGTCCACACCGCACGGCCAACGCGTCCAGGCACACCGGCAACACGTCCAACGCTCCGAGATACGCTGGACCAACGCCAATAGCGCGCCCACTACCCGTCGATGGGACGTTACGGACGCGCTGACGGAACGGTCGCATTTTGGGGGGAAAAAAGCCAACGTTAACTGACATTGATCAACGGTCTGCCAGCATTCTGCCGGCGTGCCGCCAACGTGTGTCAACGTGTTGCTAACGGGTCCGTAGCGCGCCCGCCAACACGCTGCCGTGCGTTGCGGCCCGTTCAAAGTTGTGTGCAAGCACCAAACCTTGACGCGGCTCGACGCGCGCCGACGTGTCCATTCACACGTTGCTATGTACCGACTCGCCGGTAACGCGCCGATAACGCGCCAGCAACGCGCCGGTAACGTACCGGACGTGTACCGACGTTTTGATCAAAAACCCAACCCGCCGGCGCGCGTCAAAGCGCGTTGGTGAGAAACGTCGTAGTGTGACAGGGCCTTTACGGGGCCGTACTGGGTTGTACTTGACTGTACTGGAATGTACTGGGATGTCCTGGGCTGTACTGGGATGTCCTGGGCTGTACTGGGTTGTCCTGGCCTGCACTGAGCTGTACTGGGCTGGTCTAGACTGCACTGGGATGTACTGGGCTTTAGTGGGCTGTTGTGGGCTGTACTGGGCTGCACTGGGCTGCACTGATCTGCACTGGGTTGTACTGGGCTGCACTGACCTGTACTGGGTTGTACTGGGCTGCACTGACCTGTACTGGGTTGTACTGGGATGTACTGTGATTTACTGGGTTGTACTGGGATGCACCGTGCTGCACTGGACAGTACTGGGCTGTACCGGGTCGTACTGAACTGTATTGGGTTGTAGTGGGTTGTACTGGGCTCTACTGAAATGTTCTGGGCTGTATTGGGTTGTAATGGGTTGCATTGGGTTG
Source organism: Branchipolynoe longqiensis (assembly GCA_030323885.1). Classification (NCBI taxonomy): domain Eukaryota; kingdom Metazoa; phylum Annelida; class Polychaeta; order Phyllodocida; family Polynoidae; genus Branchipolynoe; species Branchipolynoe longqiensis. Next base: position 61,481,267 of record CM059200.1, on the reverse strand, counting down.
TACTGTGCTGGGCTATCCTGGGCTGTAATGGGCTGTATTGGTCTGTAATGGGCTGTAATGGGGTGTACTGCATTGTACTCAGCTGCAGTCGGATGTACTCGACTGTACTGGGATGTACCTGGTTGTACTGGGTGTTACTGTGTTGTACTGGGCTGTACTGGCTGCACTGGACTGCACTGGGTTGTACTGGGCTGTACTGGGCTGCACTGAGCTGTTCTGGACTTACTGGGCTGTATCGGGCTGTACTGGGTTGCACTGGGCTGTACTGGACTGCACTGGCTGGACTGGCTGTACTGGACTGCACTGGGCTGGGCTGTCCCTGGGCTGGCCTGGGCTGCACTGAGCTGGACTGGGATGTACGGGGATGTACTGGGCTGTACTGGGTTGTACTGGGTTGTACTGGGCTGTGCTGTGCTGTACTGGACTGCACCGGGTTGTACTGGGCTGCACTGGGCTGCATTGAGCTGTTCTGGACTTACTGGGCTGTACCGGGCTGTACTGGGCTGTACTGGACTGCACTGGCTGCACTGGCTGTACTGGACTGCACTGGGCTGGGCTGTCTCTGGGCTGTCCTGGGCTGCACTGAGCTGTACTGGGCTGTACGGGGATGTACTGGGTTGTACTGGGTTGTACTGGGCTGTACTCGGATTTCTGAGTTGTATCCCAGTACATCCGAGTACATCCCAGAGGGGTATGACACATCAGGAATGCATCTTCAACTACAGGATTTCCCGAGAGCTAGGAGAGTCGTGGAGAATGTGTTTGGCATCCTGGGAAACCGATTCCAGGTTCTGCTCACCACGATGCAGCACCTCCACTCCACCGTGAAGCTGATCGTCACCACATGCATGATCCTACACAACCTGATGAGGATGCGATATCCCATGCTCCAGAATCAGCAGCTAGACCGTGAAAAGGATGGCAACCAAAATGTCATACCCGGATCATGGAGAGAGGGCCTAAACCTGCCAGACCTAGCCGCTCAAGTAGCTGGCATGAACACTGGCTCCAGTGCCAGAAAGGAGCAGCGGAATCGCCTCAAGGACTGGACCAACTCCCCAGCCGTTTCCGTTGAATGGCAGGACAATATGATCTAGTGATGTCTTTGTACTATGATGTTATTGTACCATGATCTCTGTCATTTATGATATTTACTGTGACATTTGTATGTAAACAAATGTGATAGTTGTATCATTTAAATAAAAAGGTATCAATATCTGTTGTTGATACCGGACTAAACTTAACATGTCAGTTTTTTTCTTTTTTGGTGAGGAAGATTTAGGAGAATTGTTTTGTCTGGGCACAATTATATATACACTGAAAAATTGACATGTCAGTAATTTTCTTTTCTGGGCCCAATTATATACACTGACAAATTTACATGTGAGTTATTAACTTGGGTGGGGAAGATTACTTTTACACTGACAAATTTACATGACACTTATTAATTTGGGTGGGGAAGGTTACTTTATGGGGAAGATTACTTACTTTTTAAAGGCCAAATTTAACATGTCACTTATTTTAAGGGGGGGCAGGGTTCTTATTTACAGTTACATGTACGATTCGCTTTTGTAAAGTAGGCTAACTGGGCAAAGGCCTAAATTATTTTTAAGTTTTATTTAATTTATTTTTACCACATTGCATTTGGGGGATTTGTATAATAAGCATAAATAATGTTTACAAAGAAATACTCAGAGACCAAAAACTGGATTAAAATACATATAGTTTTGTTTACACAAACATTTTATAAATAGTGTATCATCATCATCATCATCATGCTGTCGGTCGCTATGTGACAAAGACTGCTTTCATTACTTGACTGCCGCTCTCCTTTGTGCAGTTGTACATTTCATGAAAGCTGCCTGCAAAAGTGTTGAAGTGCTGCTGGCTTTTGCAAGTTACCAGTGGCACTCTCTCGGGGAGCAAATAGAGGTTTCACACCGGCAAGAACATGTCAAGACAGGCGCAAAACTATTTGTCCCTGCAGTTTACACAAACATTTTATAAAGAGTGTATAGATGCACATAATAATTACATTATAACAAATATACATATATACATGGCTACAATATTTACATACAACAAATAATAAATATAGACATAGAAGGGAGGAAGGCAAACGAGAGATAAAGTGTGGGCAATATCATTTATTATTAATCAATGTAGCAGTAACAAATAAAAGGTAATAATCAATAAGAGTGAATATATAGTAGAAGATATCAGAAGTTTACAATAGGCAATATCAACAAATAGGGAATCTGGAGTAGAATCAGTCTAATTAGGATATCTGGCTGGGCAACTGCCAAGAGCAAACGCCCAAACCCAGCCAAAAAAGGAAAAAGAGAACAAAAAAACAACAACAAAACAACAACAAAAAAACTAATGAAAATTAGTGAAAAATAAAGTGAATTAGTGAAAAATAAAGATTTGTAAGAAAAGAAAGCGTTAAAGAACAAATTTGTCAATGGCGTTTGAAACTCTCATGTCGCTTAAGAGGCGTTCCGATATGGGTTGAGCAATATATTTAGAGACACAGTCTGAACGCCAGTCACCACGGGTTTTGAGTTCTTCCAAGGAAGCCCCCTGCATATGCAAAAATTGTACAGCCACCCCGCCGCAGGGAATGGCATGAGAAATCATTCGGATCCAAGCCACCGGCTCTAGTAAGGATATTAATCATGGATTGTAAGTTTTTGTATGGAAGGGGCATGAACCCCCCCCTATGTGTGAAGGAATCTGAAATGCCGGGACGCCATCTGGCAAGGGGGTTTCAGCAAAGTGCTTCTTTGTCCAGAAAACTGCACATAAATCAGGATTTTTTAAGTTCGAAATCGGGATTGGCTATTTGCGTTCAGAAAATTGGATGGTTTTGGATTTCCAGATGGATATCATCATTCCCCATGGGAAAAGTGAGAAATCTGAATGAAGAAGAACGGAATAAAAATCTGTTAGTTGGCATTTCCGAAGAAAGCCTCTAAAGCCAGTTAGGATGGCAGCTCTGGTTGCCGTATGGCCTAGCGAGTCAGAGAAGTAAGACAAAATAAGCAGTAAGTGTTTCGGCAGTAGAGAGGCAGCCGATTTAACAGACTGCCCTAGGATATGCTTCAGAACGATAAGGGGGTTTTAGCAGTGTGGTTTCACTAATGAATGGGAGAAACACCTTCAGAATGAAGACAACAATTTAGGGCAGATAAATAATTGGTAATGGCCCTGTCACACTACGACGTGACTACGTCAGCGTAGGCAGAACGTGAAAATAATTATATTACGTCGACGTTATGGGCGTAATATGCAAATTGTGGACGTGAGCGTAACGTGAAAGTAACGTTGGTGTACGTCGTGACCTTAGCTGTAACGTGACAACGTTAGGGGGGAGGGGTAATTGGCGACGTGACCGGGCGTTAGTGTAACGTGAGCGTAACGTCGCCGTAACGGGTGCGACGTGGACGTAACGTGACCGTAACGCCACCGTAACGTGACCGTAACGTGACCGTAACGTGACCGTAACGTGACCGTAACGTGACCGTAACGTGACCGTAACGTGACCGTAACGTGACCGTAACGTGACCGTAACGTGACCGTAACGTGACCGTAACGTGACCGTAACGTGCAAAACGCTGCCCACACGTTGCTCCCACCCGGGCCGTCGGTCTGACGTGACATAACGTGACTCTAACGTCATTTACGCTGCTATAACGATCGCGGAACGTCTACCTAACGTCATTGTCACGTCATCCCGACGTAACGGCTTCACGTTGAGATACGTCGAAAGTTTTGAACAGGTTCAAAACCTTGACGCGCGCCGACGTAACACGACGTAACATGACGTAGCTCGACGTCACTCTAACGTCATTATGACGTCATCATAACGTAACCCAACGTACGGCAACGTAATGACGTAAAATCGTCACATTAGGCTCACGTTGGCTCGTTACGTCGTAGTGTGACAGGGGTATTACAGAGCTGTATTGCAATGAATGTGAGCACCAAGCAATATAAATAGCTACCTGCATAGGGGGGGGGCATGGTACAGGGGCAAGTAAACCTTGGAACTCGCCAATAAATTTAAAGTATTTACGAATTTACATAGACCGCGTGGTGATGCTGTTTGGGGCGTAATAATGCGAAGCAATTTTCTTCGCCTCAGTGTGAAGCTCAGCCAGACCTAAAAGTAAAAGGCTGACATTTTAGGAACAATTAATGAAATAAGTGCGAACAGCAAAGTAATGAATCATGGTCAGCAACTGTGACCTTATCACGAAGTGTTCTATCACTCCATCTACTTAAACCATCACAAATTGTATTATAATTAGTTTTAATGTGGACTGCAGTAATATTAAAATTGTATTTAATGCAGACCCAAAAGAGTTTTTACAGCCAGTTCATTATAATAGGGTTGGAAGATTTTTCACTATTTAAAGCTCTTTTATTCCCCCTCTTCCATTCTCCCTCTTCCATTCCCCCTCTTCCATTCCCCCTTCCATTCCCTTCTCTTGCACTCTCCCTGCTTGCATTCCCCTCTTGCATTCTCCCCTCTTGCATTCCCCCTCTTGCCTGAATAGTAGAGGGGGAATGGAAGAGGGGGGAATGGAAAAGGAGGGAATGGAAGAGGAGGAATGGAAAAGGATGGAATGGAAGAGGAGGAATGGAAGAGGGGGAATGGAAGAGAGGGAATACAGGAGGGGAGAGTGCAAACAGGGGGAATGCAAGAAGAAATGGAAGAGGGGGAATGGAAGGAGAATGGAAGAGGGGGAATGGAAGAGGGGGAATGGAAGAGGGGGAATGGAAGAGGGGGAATGGAAGAGGGGGGCATGGAAGAGGGGTGTTATGTTGGTCTAGTTCAGGCAAATGACACCAGGTGTCCGAAGACCAGTCACCAAACGACGGTATATGTGAGCCCCCCCAGTCTTTAGCGGTCGGGATATGTGTATTTTCCCCCTTTTCAATTTTAGTTGGGAATCGGGTCGGATCGGGTCGGGTCGGGTCGGGTCGGGCCGGGTCGCATGGGGCAGTGAGTTTTAGTGCTTGAATCGTATACGGGAGGTGTGTACCAGGATTTAGCCTCCACTACGTTCAACTACTGTCCACTGACGTGTCTGTGACCGGGCCTTAGTCGTGAATACCGTTGTGTTTGTTCAGTTCCTTGGTTTATTTGCGGTCCCCATTGCGATACGCACTCCTGGCGGAGTCCTATTTAGGTTTTTTGGGGGTTTTTTTTTGTGACTATCTGTGCGCAGATTTCTCTGCGAGCGGAAAGGAGGGAGTGTTTGTTTTGGGGGCGTTTTCAGTCGCATTGGTGCGCTGAAGGCTGCAAATCTTCAGCACTGTATGGTCACCACTGAAAATGGTCCCATGTGGTCAGGAGTTGGCTTCCGATGGGTAGTGGTCAGATAAATGGTGGGAGGGGGGGTGGGGGGGGGGGGGAGGCAGCCTAAGTGCCCAATCCCAGTCCTCTGAGAGGGCCGGGGGAGGCTGGGTGGTTGGTGAGTTTTACGCCCCAGTAAGACCCTAGGCCATACCAGGATCTGCACCAACTTGTGACAGTGTGCACTCCTGGTGACTTTATAGTGCTGCCCCACTGCCGGCACCATGACCTGATGTCCCACACAGTCACATTATCCTGACACTGTGTGCCCAGTCGTGCTGGGTCCCTCGGTCGGCTGGAAGCTGGCAGTGGTGGCGGGCGGTGGTACCGGTACCAGTGTGGGGGTCAAAGCAGGAACTGGTGTCCTTTGTGTGATAACCAGGGGCAGACATATTGGTCAAACTTTAGTGTGGTAGGCTTGTGAGTGGTTGTTGAGTTTATCTTGGCCGGGATCACACACGCTTCCGGTTTGAGCAGGAAACTGGCTGAAAAAAATGTGTTTGTGAATGGGGTCCCCCCCCCCCCAGGCGTCGCCAGCATTGATGATCGAAGCGGCAAGTTGTGACCTCTAGGTGCTGGTTCCCGCCTAGAGGTCACAGAGAACCAGCGCCGGGTACAGCTCTGAGCTTGTACCGGGCGGCGGGAAGCAGAGCCGCTGTTTCCCGCCGCTTCTGGCTGTAGCAGACGACATCCGGCCGATTACGAGAGGGTTTTGGCGGGAGTTTGCTTTTTGGGTGCTTAAAGCTGCATAGTCCGATGGTTTTGAGTTTCTGTCTTTTTCCGAGATACATATTTTTGGTTGCTTGTTTATTACCTTAGCTTAGTATTAAGTAACTGTTATGTTAAATGGCTAACTAGGAGATATTTGAAGGGCAAAGATAGAACATTAATTTTGGTGAGCATGCCAAAACTCTGACACCATAGGTTTCTGCATGAACAGATTCTATTAAATTGACTCTGTATTCCGTTCTATGTGGCAACAAATGCTTCGTAAGTGTATCCGTATCTAACTGTCTAAGTTAGATATGTAGAATAAAATCTAGATAATTATCTTGGTTTTGAAAATGTGATGCTTTCATCGGACTATGCAGCTTTGAAAGCTGGGTTACAAAGACACCTCAACAAGGATCGACCAACTCAGTCAATATCGATAGTGCCAAGCAGGGCCTTACCGGACGCGATGGCCGAATCAGTAGAGCGAAGGCTTCCCGTGCGGACGGTCGGGAGTTCGAATCCCGGCCGAGTCAAACCAACGACTTATAAGCGTTATATTTGTCACGGCCTAGCCTGGCGCTTGCCATTATTAGGATATGACAAGGACTGGTAGCCCAGTATCAGGAAAATGGTGCTGGCGACCTGGTCTCACAGTGGGGCAACACTATGAAATTGCCATGAGTGTGCACTGTCACAAGTCGGTACCCGTCCTGATATGACCTTTGATGTTGGCAGGATGTAAAACTCCAACAACCAACCACCCAATCCCTGTGCCATGTAATCTATGTAACCTTCTTCCTGTCCTCTGTGCCCATCCTGCTATTATGACCTTAGATGTTGTCAGGATGTAAAACTCCAACAACCAACCAATCCTGTCCCCTGTATGACACACACATAAACAATACACACTGTCGTTAAATGTCAATATTATTCACGGATAGTACGAATTTCTTGTAGGACGTACGTCTCATATTACTTGTTTGAACTGAAAATCAATCTCCATGATATCGATTGGGCTTTCATTGTAGTTTGTTGTTTTCTGAAAATTGCTTACCTCGGATTTCATTCGGCGACTATTTAGTGCGACGCGCCCGAACAGAAGCGCCGCCTCTGCACTCAGACTGACACTACACCCCCTCAACCTGCCCCTCGCAAGATATAAGGTCATATCAGGATGGGTACCGACTTGTGACAGTGTGCGCTTATGGCGACTTTATAGTGCTGCCCCACCATGACCCAATACCCCACCCAGCCACATTATCCTGACACTCAGTAAACCAGTCCTACCCTTATCCTAATAATGCTGAGTGCATGGCTAGGAAGCGACAAGTATCAATTTTCAAGTCATTGGTTTGACTCGACGATGGTTTGACCCATGTGTTCATTTCCCACGATCGACCAAAACAGGAGATGGATGCTCAACTCCTTCGGCCATTCCGTCTGGCCCGCTTCTGTAAACGACTCCACAGTCAAAGATTGGATAAACTCTGACTGACAGGAACCAGTGAAGTGTTCGAATAGAACGCGGCAACTAGCTTCGTCAACTCCTGCTTGTTGTTTGTCACCAGGGCAATGTGGCAGTGCTATGGTGAATATTGCAGGCCCGCCCTGACCCCGTGACTCGGGCACACTCTGAGTAGTTCAGCTGGCCGACACTAGGGGGCTCGGAAAGGGTTGTGGTTAAGGGCTTGGGTTGTACATAAGCATATTCAGCACTATACGGAGCGACCCAACCAGCCATGGTGCGAACCAACCAGCCATGGCTGCGACCCAACCAGCCATGGTTGAACTCGTTTGAACTTGTTTCCGCTAGAAAGGTATGCGGGGTCAGTGATTGGTTAATAATATATCAAAACAAATGCTCGCTGCCATAGAATTTTTACTGAAAATTAAAAGAAATAAAGAACAATTTGGCATAAACATGGTGACAAATGCAATATTATTACTTTATTATTACTTTATTCCACCGAAACGACGGTCATATAACATATTGCAAATGGCGGCACCCATAAGGGGCGGCCACTTGCAATCGAAAAGAACAGCTCTGATTGGCTCAAATTATGGAAAGATCCCATTATTGTTTTACTTGTTTCTTGTTCAGACATAGTTACACATATATATGGGTTCTTCTTTGCTGCTGGTCCTAAAAAGGGGGAATCGGGGGTAAAAACTTAAACACGTCACAGCTTATCCTAGTTAGGCTTGTTGTGTTCCACATATATCCTATTTTAAGGCACAATTAAAAGAAAAGCAGTTTGGACCCCGATTGCACATCAGGGTGGCTTTGAACTTGACTAAGTGGAGAACGTTACGCGTGTTTCGGTGTGACACAAAAAGCCGCCTAGTGTCAGATTTAGAACTAAACCCTTATTTTTTCCTAGTACGGTTTTGAACTGCACTCACTAGGAGTAAGTAATTGCAATTTTATGAGGGTCCGTCCACTTGAGAGTAGAACAGAGGACTTATAAAATTGTGACACTGAAACATGTGTGACATGGAAAGGAAAAGTTTTTTCTTCAAGATCAAACAAACACCACAGAGCATGAAAAGGTATTTATGCTTATTAGTTTTTGAAGCTGTGGACATATTTCAAAGTAATTTTGTAATACTTCCATAACTTCTGATGTTATTGGAGTTATAACGCATGTTTCATGTGACATGTAACGCATGTTTCATGTGACACTCAATAATAACTTGGCTCAGAAATTGCTAACAGCATGCACACAAAAAAAGTTTTTGCTAAGGGTATTATTTCTACACATTACATGTATGCAAGTATGTCTTTTGAGTGTTACAAGTTTTGCTTATAATGGGTTCTTCTTCAGTTTTGGTCCTAAGAAGGGGGAATCGGAGGTCAAAACTGAAATATGTTACAGCCTATCCCAATTAGGCTTGTTGTGTTCCATATACATCCAATTTTAAGACACAATTTAAAACAAAAACAATTTGGACCCAGACTGCAAGTCAAGGTGGCTTTGAACATGACCAAGTGGATAATGTTACGCGTGTTTCGGCTGACACAAAAACCTTCATTATGTAATATTTAGAACAAGACCTTTATTATTTCCTAGTTAGGTTTTGAACAGCAGTCACTAGGAGTAACTAAGTGCAATTGTATGAGGGTTCGTCCACTTCAGAGTAGAACAGAGAAGATATAAAATTGTGACACTGAAACATGCGTTACATGGAAAGGAAAAGTTGTTCCTTCATGATGAAACAAGCACCACAGATGGTGAAAATATTTATGCTTGTTGGTTGTTGATGCTGTGGACATATTTCAAAGTAATCTTGGAACACTTCCCTAACTTCTGATGTTCTTGGAATTGTAACACATGTAACATGTAATGCATGTTTCATGTGACACTCAATAATGACTTAGGTTAGACACTGCTAATAGCATGCAAAAAATGTATTTGTTCAGGGCATTATTTGTACACATTACATGTATGCAAATATTTCTTTTGAGTGTTATAAGTTTTCTTATGTAGAAAAAGATATTGCGATGACTTAGAGGATGAAGATGACAACAGGTGAACGCGTGATAGCGTCATAGCGCAACATCCTGTTTATAACTTGACACCACATCATCAGTAGGTGTGTAGATGCCCACGGTATATTTGAAAATCATGGTGAGAAGAGATTTGATCCATTATTGCATTTTGTATCGCGAAATAATTTTCGCCGTTACGCGTGTTTCATCTTCATCGAAGTGTGACATGCCACACTAATAGCATCATAGCGCAACATCCTGTTTATGACTTGACACCACATCATCAGTAGGTGTGTAGATGCCCACGATATATTTGAAAATCATGGCGAGAAGAGATTTGATCCATTGTTGGATTTTGTATCGCAAAATAAATGTTCGCCGTTATGCGTGTTTCACCCGTGACACAAAGTTTTTATTTCACTTTTAATGCATTTTAGGAAATAATATTATAACTTTTGTGTTCAGAACTAGGCATATATGATGCTATCCCATTTAAAGCAGCAGGGTTTTTCTTGGCTTGCATGGTTGGATATTGTGAAAATTGAAGGTGAGCGTGTGTTTCATGATGTGACACCTCATGAAACACGCGCTATGCTCACTTTCAAGCATCGTTGTTTTACACACAGACAATCAATAGTCCTAAAATTAGTTTTCTGACATTTTTGCATGTTACAACTTTGCAAATAAACTAGCTATGTTTGAATATTTTGGTCTGCAATGAAGTAGTTTCCAACACAAGTAGTACTGTTTCACCATTCCCATTTTTAGCTGTCATATTTGCGTGACAAATGAATCTATTTTTGCAATAAAAAATAAACCAAACATTCTTTTCTCACTGGATTGCTGTCATTGCTTCTTTGGGGTATAATAAAAGGAATTTTCTTCATTTGGTATGAAAAGGAAAATTAATTTAGACAAAAACAGTTACAATGTGAGGACCAACCAATTAGGACCAGCAGCAAAGAAGAACCCATATGTATCTTTTGCACAGATTAAAGTGCTTGAAGTATATTTTTAATTTATCTACATCAACTTCTCTTTAAATCACACAATATCAGGACTTAAAGAATGGGAAACTATTCCTGCAAGGGTATGCTCAATATGACCCAGTGGTCACCAGTTTTTGCTCCTTTCGTTGCTGTGGACCCTTCTCGGGTTGTAGGCACTTGAGTAGTATAGAGAGGACCGATATGGGTCCATATTACGTAATTGTCCCACGTCAGAGGACTGACGCGGTACAATGACCTTAGATGACCCATTGCATGTTTGCACCGCGGGACAATGGGCATGAGTGACCTTAGATGACCCATTGCATGTTTGCAGGATTTTAGGTTGAACTCATTTGACCTTTTTGACTGGAATGATGACGTCACTGTTCAGGTTGAACTCATTTGACCTTTTTGACTGGAATGATGACATCACTGTTCTACCCATTGCATGTTTGCAGGATTTTAGGTTGAACTCATTTGACCTTTTTGACTGGAATGATGACGTCACTGTTCTACCCTGCAGGACTGACCTTTGCTTGCAGGATGGCCATCTGTTTTTGGTTGAAGTCATTTTACCTTTTTGACTGGATTGATGATGTCACCATTTTACCTTGCAGGATGGGCATCTGGTTTTGGTTGAGCTCATATTGATTTACACTATGCTTGCAGGATTGACATCTGTTTTTTTGTATTTGTTTTTTTTTAAACTCATTTGATCTTTTATGGCGGATTGGTGATGTCGATGATTCGAACAACATTGGATTGTTTTCTCGGATTTCATTTTAACTTTAGTATAAATAATAATAATAATGAATACTTCATTAGGAAATGCTATACGACGTATTTTGCGCATATATCTTTAAAACTATTTCTTGAACATTGTTTCCATGAACATGCTATTTTGAGTCATTATTTGAGTGTTTGCAGTTGCATCCGATACTACAATAAATAAACCTCAAATAATAATAACCTAACTTAAAATAAGTTAAGGTATTTTCTTGTTTGTTTGTTGGAGTCTTACATCCTGATTTGCTTGAATCTTTATTTAAAACCTCATCAATCCATTTATTTGAGTCCCAAAAATACCATAGTAACCATATTCTAACTCCCTAAACTGTTCACCTCCCTAATAATGGTTTGTGTTTTGTAATATGTAATGTTGCAAGTTGGAAGCATCCATACACAACAAAACAAAAACCCATAGTATAGATAATAAATATAATGAATTCTTCATTAGGAAATGTTATAAAATGTATTTTGTGTATATATCTGTAATACTATTTATTGAACATTGTTTCCATGAACATGCTATTTTGAGTCATTATTTGAGTGTTTGCAGTTGCATGAGATAGTAAAAAAATAAACCTCAAATAGTAACCTAACTTAAAATAAGTTAAGGTATTTTTTTGTTTGTTTGTTGGAGTTGTACATCCTGATTTGCTTGAATCTTTATTTAAAACTCATCAATCCATTTATTTGACTCCCAAAAATACCATTGTAACCATATTCTAACTCCCAAACCAACCACCTCCCTAATAATGGTTTGTGTTTTGTAATATGTAATGTTGCAAGTTGGAGGCATCCATACAAAACAAAAAAACAACCTGAAAAACCCTTGATTAGTTAAGATGTGATATGTATATTTGAAAAAACTATTTCTTTAACATCGATTCTATGAATATGCTATTTTGAGTGACTATTTGATTTACACTACATGATGTTATAACTTATATTGTTGCTCCCATACCATGTGAAGATGATCTTTTTACAACAAACTTCTTATTGTACATTCCATAGATAAAAGTTTGTTAACACACGACTAAACATTCTCCTCCAGTTTGAAAGTTGTTTTTCTTCCTAGCAGCACTCTCCCTCTAAAATACTAGGTCAGTTTGGCAATAATAATAATATATGAAAGATTCCAATGGACAAGCAACAGGTATGTTCACTAACTTTTTATTTATATATATTCATTAGACAGATATTCTAATGATCCTACTCTCTTTCTTTCTCTAGCTCTCTCACTCGCTCTTCTGTTTCTTCTTCTTTTCTTCTTCCTTCTGTTCAAACTGATGTTGCTAATTCCAGCACTTTCAAGTGTGGCGAATGTGAAATCAGTTTTTTGCTCACAGGGGGGAATTATTGAGTCATATAAATTTGATGTTCTCTATGTTCAGAAATTTTGGAGAATAGTAGAATTCTTAATAGACATGCGATTCAATCATCAAAATTATATTTCTACTCCCAAAGCATCATCTTCTTTTTTTCACATTTCAGGAGAGATGATAATGATGAAGATGCTGATGAAACTAGTAAAATAAAGAAACTTTCAAGGAATAATAATAATATTACTTGTACAGACTGTGGTAAACGTTTTGCTTCATGAAGGCATTTGATTTCCCATAGAGGTTTCATGCTTCAGGAGTCGCAACTATGCATCAAGAACCATGGGTTACAGTTTTTAATATACTCCCACCTTGGGGTGAGGGAGGGGAGACAAATATTCCATTGCAGATGCTTTATATGGAAAATAGCAATACTATTCTAACTCCTCACAACATGGGAAGTGTTCGAGGAATCTATCATTTGAAGATTTGTTGTAAGAAATATATATCTCATCTAACCGCCAGTAGAATACCGCCTATGTATTTCCATCGAGCAGGATTTTGAGAGCATTTTCAATACATCCTGTATCTCACTCAGATAAATCTTCATCTTAGAAAGCAATAGATTTAAATCTTCTTCAATGATGCATTTGGGTTCTAGATAACCAGGAATGTTTGAAGATATGCTAACACAAATTGCTTTATGCTATGTACACCACCTTAAATCTATTCCAAGTTTCTTATAGCTTATTCAGATTCAGATTTGAAGAGTTATTTATCTTATGAATGGATAACAAACTTTTCAAAACTTTCTCAACCCAGTCTTCCAGAAGATGAGACTTTGTTATTCTAAGCTCAAAAACATTAATGTGTTACAGGAGGAACAAATTGAGCAGGAAAAGAAGGGTGATTTTGTTTCCACCCTGCCTAAGACCGGACACATGAATAAAATGATTTACAAATGATTTGGTATATGCCAAGGTGGGAGATACTTCCCAATCCATAATATCCTGGAAGTTTATCATGTGTCAATAGACCCTCTCTCCAATTCACTTTTTTACCTTTCCCAACCTTCACATAGCAAAATATCACAATCATCATCAATGTGAGTTAACAACAATATCTGTTATTCTCTCTAATGGCCCACAAAATATAAAGAAATACCCCTTTCTTTAATGAGCTGTTTTTCAGAAGAGTACGAAAAGAAAGTTTGAAGGTATGAGATTAGAAGATATACCAAATTTGAAGTTTTGCTTTAAAAAAGTATAAATGTTTACTCATTGCGAGAAGATGATACATGTATATCTGTTTTCACCACTCAATTCTCTGCTGAATGTGAAAAACTCAATCTAAACCTCACCAATTCACATTTTGATTATAACTCCAGTATGGAGTTGTATGCTAGTAAATACGCTTGCAGGAAGTGCGATGAACTTTTTTATTTTAAAACAGGGACTGCAAAACATGAGAAATATGTGCAAACAAGTTTCGATTTATATATCCGGGAGGGGAGTATTCTTCTTTAAAAAAAGTATATTTGATGACTTGCGAGATAGCTTAAATTCAACTTTGAAGGTGTGAGATTGGTCGTAATGCGAAGCATTACGTTTGATGCGTGGAGAGGAAGAGACCCACCCCCCGCCTCCCCGGTCGTCGTGCAGCATTCTCTTCCCGGCGCCTCACCCTCACCACTGCCGACAGCCCAGCGACTTCCACCGACAACCTCCCAGCGACCACCGATCGCAGCCCCGCCCAGTCACAGCCGGGGATCATCACCTCGGACCTCACGCCTCAGACCACAGCCCAGCCCAGCCTCACGAGGAACCCTCTGGGGACATCACAGCCGCCGACCCTCACGACACCGCCTTCACCAACCCGCCCGACCCGACCCCGACAGCCACCCCACCCAGCCCTGACGACTTCGCTGCCCCCCTGCTCGACCCTCGCCGGACCTCCTCCCCTCAGGCCTCAGGAGCGGGCCCCCCCTTTTTGGCCGCCCGCTCCCCCTCCACGTAGGCCCCGGACCCTCTTCTCACCCAGACCTGCAACTCCGGGCCCCCGCCTCGGGCGCCCCGCCACCCGGCCTCGGGCGCGCCTCGAGCCCTCTCCTCCTTTTTGGTGGAGGGCTCCTCGGCCCCCCGTCTTAGGCAGGGGGGAAATAAAATTGTCCTTCTTTTCCCGCTCAATATATTCCTCCTCTAACACATTAACGTTTTTGAGCTGAGAATAAAAAGTCTCATATTCTGGAAGACTGGGGTGAGAAAGTCTTGAAAAGTTTGTTATCCATTCATAAGGTAAATAACTCTTCAAATCTGAATCTGAATCTGAATAAGCCATAAGAAACTTGGAATATGTTCACTTGCGAGAAAAACACTGATATCTAAAAGACAAACTTCTTTATTACAATAGTGGTGTATTGATTCACTTTTCTAACAATATTGTTCAATTCTCTTTCAAGTTTGAAGTGTTTTGGGAATGAAACCCGCACAGCTGGAATATCATACCTTCTAGAGTTAATTCCTAAACAAGGAAGGGAGTAACAATATGTCTCAAACTGTTCCTTTAACTTTTCCATATATTTTAATATTTGCAATCTTATCTTTTCAGAGTGTTTCGAATCGTCGGAATCCCTGAATTAATTCGCTATGGGTGAGGCTAACAGATTTTCTCCTTCTCCTTCTGACTCTACTCCAACTCCTAGTAATATTTCTATATCATCCTCTTCAACAGACTTCATACTTTTCACCAACTTTTAATGTCATCATCACAGCAGGATTTTGAGAGTATTTTCAACACATCCTGTATCTCACTCAGATAAATCATCTTAGAATAGAAGACAATATATTTAAATCTTCTTCAATGGTATTGAAGATATGCTAACACAAATTGGTTTATGCTCTGTACACCTCCTTAAATTTCTTTGTTCATTCACATAGCATCATCATCATTATCATCGTCACCAACATCATTTTCATTTTTTATATACTTCTCTTTCCTGTTGGAGATGGTTTTCAGGAAGTATATATTCAAAATCATAGCATATTCATGGAATCAAGTACTGTAAATGTGATTTGCAAACTATATTTAAACTATCTCGCAAGTCATCAAATATACTTTTTTTAAAGAAGAATACTCCCCTCCCGGATATATAAATCGAAACTTGTTTGCACATATTTCTCATGTTTTGCAGTCCCTGTTTTAAAATAAAAAAGTTCATCGCACTTCCTGCAAGCGTATTTACTAGCATACGACTCCATACTGGAGTTATAATCAAAATGTGAATTGGTGAGGTTTAGATTGAGTTTTTCACATTCAGCAGAGAATTGAGTGGTGAAGAGAGATATACATGTATCATCTTCTCGCAATGAGTAAACATTTATACTAATATTAAAGCAACACTCCAAATTTGGTATATCTTCTAATCTCATACCTTCAAACTTTTTTTTCTTACTCTTCTGAAAAACAGCTCATTAAAGAAACGGGTATTTCTTTATATTTTGTGGGCCATTAGAGAGAATAACAGATATTGTTATTAACTCACATTGATGATGATTGTGATATTTTGCTATGTGAAGGTTGGGAAAGGTAAAAAGGTGAATGGGAGAGAGGGTCTATTGACACATGATAAACTTCCAGGATGTTATGGATTGGGAAGTATCTCCCACCTTGGCATATACCAAATCATTTGTAAATTATTTTATTCATCTGTCCGGTCTTAGGCAGGGTGGAAACAAAATCACCCTTCTTTCTGTTGGAGATGGTTTTCAGGAAGTATACTTTAATTCGCTATGGGTGAGGCTAACAGATTTTCTCCTTCTTCTGACTCTACTCCAACTCCTAGTAATATTTCTATGTCATCCTCTTCAACAGACTTCATACTTTTCACCAACTTTTAATGTCATCACAGCAGGATTTTGAGAGTATTTTCAACACATCCTGTATCTCACTCAGATAAATCATCTTAGAATAGAAGACAATATATTTAAATCTTCTTCAATGGTATTGAAGATATGCTAACACAAATTGGTTTATGCTCTGTACACCTCCTTAAATTTCTTTGTTCATTCACATTCTGGAATGTGAATGAACATTCCAGAATGTTCATTCATGAACATTCTGGAATGTGAATGAATGTTTTTGGAATAATTTTGAAATCGATTGAAAGAGGTGAATATTGTTATTTCTCCACTTATTTTATTTAAACTATTTTTGCCTTTCCCCGCTCTGTTAATAATCATGCTAATCTATTATCATGTTAATGAGCTTAGAATAAAAAAAGTCTCATATTCTGGAAGACTGGAGTGCGAAAGTTTTGAAAAGTTTGTTATCCATTCATAAGATAAATAACTCTTCAAATCTGAATCTGAATCTGAATAAGCTATAAGAAACTTGGAATATGTTCACTTGTGAGAAAAAGACTGATATCTAAAAGACAAACTTCTTTGTTACAATAGTGCTGTATTGATTCACTTTTTTAACAATATAGTTCAATTCGCTTTCAAGTTTGAAGTGTTTTGGGAATGAAACTTGCACAGCTGGAAGATCATACCTACTAGAGTTGATTCCTAAACAAGGAAGGGAGTAACAATATGTCTCAAACTATTCCTTTAACTTTTCCATAGATTTTAATATTTGCAAACTTATCTTTTCAGAGCTTTTCGAATCGTCAGAATCGCTGAATTAATTTGCTATGGGTGAGTCTAACAGATTTTCTCCTTCTCCTTCTGACTATATGGCACCTCCGAGTAATATTTCTATATTGTCCTCTTCAACAGACTTCATACTTTCACCAACTTCATCATCTTCACATTCATCATCATTTACTTCAATGTCATCATCATCAGAATCATCAACGATAGTATCATCATCATCAATGTTAATATCATCATCACCATTATCGATATCGTCTCCCTCACTCCCCCTAGCTCTCACAATAGGGATGTAAGTGTCATTCATTTCATTTGAAGGTCTGTTTTAGGAAATATATATCTCATCTAACTGCCTATGTATTTCCATCCAGCAGGATTTTGAGACTATTTTCAACACATCCTGTAGGCCTATCTCACTCAGATAAATCTTCATCTTAGAATAGAAGGCAATAGATTTAAATTTTCTTCAATGCTGCATTTGGGTTCTAGATAAACAGGAATGTTTGAAGATATGCTAACACAAATTGGTTTATGCTCTGTACACCACCTTAAATTTGTTTGCTCATTCACATTAGCATCATCATCAAGATCATTATCATCGTCAGAAACTTTATCTTCATATACTTCTCTTTCCTGTTGGAGATGGTTTTCAGGAAGTATACATTCAAAATCATAGCATTTTCATGGAACCAAGTACTGTAAGTGTGATTTGCAAACTATATTTAAACTATCTCGCAAGTCATCAAAGATACTTTTTTTAAGAAGAAGAATACTCCCCTCCCGGATATATAAATCAAAACTTGTTTGTACATACTTTCTCATGTTTTGCAGTCACTGTTTTAAAATTAAAAAAGTTCATCGCACTTCCTACAAGTGTATTTACTAGCATACGAATTGGTGAGGTTAGATTGAGTTTTTCACATTCAGCAGAGAATTGAGAGGTGTAAAGAGATATAAATGTATCATCTTCTCTCAATGAGTAAACATTTATACTAATATTAAAGCAACACTCCAAATTTGGTATATCTTCTAATCTCACACCTTCAAAGTTTCTTTTCTTACTCTTTTGAAAAGCAGCTCATTGTGAATTGAAGAATAAAATCCATTCATCACATAATTTCTGAGGAAGTTTTTGCATCTTTTGAAAGGTCTTCTCTCTATGATAAGGTAAGCAGTGAAAAAACAACCCCATTGATTATTATT